>CAHIKZ030000620.1:352500-387500 GCA_903632075.3 Acanthosepion pharaonis | reverse complement strand
GTTTTTTTTTTATTTTTAAATAAATTTTTCATTAAATTATAAAATGTGATTAAATTTTACACACATTCACACAAACATACACATACACACATATACATTTTATTATAAGAGATTATAATAATGTTGAAATGGCTACACAAAAGCTATCATATTTCAATACTGTGAGTGTACTTCTTCAGGAATTGATGATTAAGGAATTACTTAATATCGTCCATGAAGAACACTTATGTTGTGGATTCCGGGATGAAATCCGGTCTCAAATGAATGACAAACGCAGGAATGAAATATAGCAAATAAATGTATTGACGTAATAATACAATTGGTAATACGGTTAGTAAATCCAGAAATGCGGTTAGTAGCAATAATAATATATATACAGTCTGGGAAATTCAGTATCGAAGTAGGACTTCTTTCTGAGTCTACGTGCTCGCAACTGTGACTCCTACAAAGCAGTTACCTCACTCTCTCACTGTATCACTGTATCACTGTCTCACTCTCTCTGGAAGCAGTACAAGTACACACTGGTCGAGTCCCCTTGTATGGACCCCATAACAACTTATCATAGTGTATCTGTCTATATTTCTGAGATGAGGTATTAAATAAACTATTTACATTATTCCGACTAATGTATTCATCTTTGTCGCCATGTTTATCATAACGATTCGGTCGTACGTTCCGGCAATCTTCAGATCGATGGAATGTCGAACTGAACCCTTTATTTCGCTCACTGGGGTAGACTGTTATCGTTCCACGTGCCATGTTTAATGGATGTCAGTTATCTCCTGTTAATTCCCCTCTGAAAGTTCTCCACTGCTTTAACCAGGTATTGAACTGACAGTCTTTGGGTCCTGTCACTGGATCTAATTGACGCATTTATCCACTGTGCCATGTGTCCTCATATGACTTCGGACAAGATACCTGACACATACCCGCTCGCGAGCCACCCTGCTCTAAAGCCTTACAACATGTCCACAGAGACAATCAGCTCTAAACATATGCATCGTCAGGGTGAGAATGTCAGCTTTAATAATCAAGTTGAGGCCCCACTCGATGACTCTATTGTGGCCTCAGTCAACCAACCCAACAAACGCATCGTCTGGGCCTTAAAAAACTCTATCGTTCATTCAAAGCCGTCCCCTCGCCTACATTTGCACCATATCCGTTGTATCCAACACAAAATTAAACATGCATCGACGGTAGTTTTAAGCAAACTTATTTGGATGAATACATCCTGCTTAAACATACCTTATATATATATATATATATATATATATATATATATATATATATATATATATATATATATATGCCCATTAAGGAATTGTATTCCTGATCAATCAAAATTCGTAAATAATTATATAGGCCACACTACAAGATGTTTGACACGCAGACTCACTCACCACCTTTCTGACCATAGTTCAATTAGATCTCATTTAAATATTCATGGAGACCTACCGGACACTATTCGTAATATAATTGTTAACAAAACTAATATAATAGCATCATCTACATGCAAAAAAGGCTAAAAATAATGGAAGACTTATTAATAAAAAACTTAAAAAAAACAACATTTAATAATATTAACTTTGAACATGGACACAATATCTTGACCATGTTTTGAAAAATCAAAACATTTTATAAAACATACATACAACAAACTATTTCTTATTGAACAGTTAAAATATTTAATCCTTTAAAATGGATAAATGTATAGCCGAAAACGCTCGGATAAAAAGAACATTCGGACAGTTTTTATATAATTTATCATCCGAAAAGAAAAAAAAATTAGATCGCATGAAAAATTGTATAAAAAACTAAATAAAAGCACCATGTCTGTCGTATTCAATAAAATCTGCATGAAAGAAGGATTGCTGCCTAAATACACACACACACACACACACACACACACATATATATATATATATATATATATATATATATATATATATATATATATATATATATATATATATTTTCATTCCCCTTGTTCGAACTCACTAATCAATTGTAATTGTTGTACCACGTCGAAGTGCCCAGGATGCTCAGTCAATGAATGCTGAATGTTTTGCGGAAACAGGAATAAACACTTTTCAGAAATTGCTGCTTTCTATAGCTTGATAAAAACAATACCTGCTCGACTTATTGGCTTCATTCTCTAGCTTAAATTCATAGTAGAGTAATTACTTCCACTATCGTCTTATATGCAGAATAAACTTCGTTAGAAGATGGCTTCCCTTCAGATTATATCAAAATTTCATATTTTACAAGTTGTTTGGAAGTTTCAATTTCCAATTGTACATCACAATAATGTATGAAAATAAAAAAAAAAAAATGTTGTGAGAGACAAAAAGTTATCTCTCGTTGATTAAATAAGAAAAAAGCTAAATGTCGATAAGCACGAGAATAAATAAACAGTCACGTGAACTAACGGGAACTGCACGAGACATCGTTAGGAGCGTAAAATAAACAGCTCTTTTAGCGCCAAGGTACGTGGACGTGCGTTTGGTGTGGGGGGGGCTCTTGAACAATCCAGAAAGACAAGTACAAAAATGACACATTCTTCTTTTGATACTCAAGCAATTGTAAGTAACTCCATGCCTACAATAGCAACAAAGACTTTTGTGTTATTTTTAAACTTTCTTTTTTATGTTGTCATATATCAATTCACTTTGCAAATGAAGTCAATATTGTATACCCACGAACAATAAAACATCTTAGTGATTTTGTATTTTTAAACTTTTTTTATTTGTCATTTTTCATTTGGAAATGAAGTCAAAGATACCCACGAACAATTTTAGTGTGTTATTTTTTTTTAAAAAAGACTTTTTGTGTTATTTTAAACTTTCTTTTTTATGTTGTCATATATCAATTCACTTTGCAAATGAAGTCAATATTGTATACCCACGAACAATAAAACATCTTAGTGATGTATAACTTATTATTTTTATACAAAGACTTTTGTGTTATTTTTAAACTTTCTTTTTTATGTTGTCATATATCAATTCACTTTGCAAATGAAGTCAATATTGTATACCCACGAACAATAAAACATCTTAGTGATGTATAACTTATTATTTTTTACAAAAGACAGAATATCAATTCACTTTGCAAATGAAGTCAATATTGTATACCCACGAACAATAAAACATCTTAGTGATGTATAATTACAGAATAACACTCGAAAATACGGATAGTAAGACGCTCTCTTTAAATTTATGTGAAAACTACCTACAACTAGCATGTTCAAGCTAGTACAAATGATTTACAACTTTTGATTTAGACGTTTTCAATATTTTAATATTCAATATATTCCGTTGAGAGGAAGGCCCCGAAACGGTGCACATTCTCTCCTGATGACCCCAGTTTAAATATAAATTCGGGAGGAACACATCAAAAGAAATTCAGTGAAGTCATATACCGTAGAGAAGCCCAGTGGAAGTGTCATTGGCATGAGGAGTATTACACATTCAGCTCGCTTCAGGTGAGTTTCAATTACTTTCCAGTAATTTCCTTCTTGAATTATAATGTAAATCGTGGAGCATCGTCCAGATAGATAGATAGATAGATAGATAGATAGATAGATAGATAGATAGATAGATAGATAGATAATGAAGGGAGTGTTGTCAGTAGGTAATGAAGAGACTGAGATAATGATATATACTGTACCTATGAACACTAATGGCTATGTCAAAAACTCACCAAAACGAACGCCCACAAACCCATTTTGACACATTCGAAACGTTACACCATCTTCTTCATGAACTGCGACAATGATTATTAGATTTTCTATTTTATCATAAATTTTTAGTGTAGTTTATTAATCCGACGTTATTTATAAATTACCATAAATAACGAAAATAAAGTGAGTAGATATAGATGCGAAAGGACCCAGTGAGGGGGGGGGCGTTTCTTAAACAGGTTAATTGTATTCTTATCAATACGATTTCCTGTGGTTTAATTTGTAACGGCACAGTTCAGAAAAGGAACTACAAGCTCGATTCCTGTCTGAAAACTTAATTTACTTTAGCATGACTTCACGATATAGACCAATTGACACTAATTACAATTTTTAAGAAGAAAATCGGATTTGTTCTCAGTAAGAATAAGGGTTTTTTAATAACATTTACGATATGAACAAAAGATAAACAACTGAAATTATATATATTCCTTGCATTTTTAGTTTGGCTTTACTTCTTGATCTAAAGTATCGCGTGCTGTTACAAAACTTTTGTAAGTTTGGAAGGGTTACTGAATGAAGAATAAACAAAACGGCGGTCAGAAATGAAATGGTCATCTTTATAACATCAACAAAATACAATACTCGCCAGCGGCATGGAGTAGGTAATCCACTGCTAGTGGTGGACTACTTAGACAACATATTACCCCCACTTACAATAGAGTCCAGCGTATTTATAAGGATTGTGACATAGCCATTACTGTTCATAGGTACAGTATATAGCATTGTCTCAGTCTCTTCATTACCTACTGACAACACTTCCTTCATTATCTATCTATCTATCTATCTATCTATCTATCTATCTATCTATCTATCTATCTGTTCTAACCTAGAAAGGGTTACTGAATTAGGAATAACTAAAACGGAGGTTGGGAATGAAATGGTAATCTTTATAACATCAACAAAATAACATTACTCACCAGCAACGTGAAGTAGGTAAACCACTGCTAGTGGTGGACTACTTAGACAGCATATTAACCAAAATTATAATAGTGCCTAACGTATTTATGAGGATTGGGACATACCCATTAGTGTTCATAGGTACGATATATAACACTATGTCAGTCTCTTCATTATCTATCGACAACACTCCCACTATCTATCTATCTATCTATCTATCTATCTATCTATCTATCTATCTATCTCAGTCTCTTCATTATCTATCGACAACACTCCTACTATCTATCTATCTATCTATCTATCTATCTATCTATCTATCTATCTATCTATCTATCTCAGTCTCTTCATTGTCTATCGACAACACTCCCACTATCTATCTGTCTGTCTATCTATCTATCTATCTATTCATTGTCTATCGACAACACTCCCACTATCTATCTATCTGTCTATCTATCTATCTCAGTCTCTATCATTGTCTATCGATCAATCTATCATCTCCCACATATCTATCTATCTATCCCACTATCTATCTATCTATCTATCTATCTATCTATCTATCTATCTATCTCAGTTTCTTCATTATCTACTGACAACACTCCCTTCATTATCTATCTATCTATCTATCTATCTATCTATCTATCTATCTATCTATCTATCTGTTCTAACCTAGAAAGGGTTACTGAATGAAGAATAACCAAAATGGAGGTTGGAAATGAAATGGTAGTCTTTATAACATCAACAAAATACAATCCTCGCCAGCGGCGTCAAGTAGATAAACCATTGCTAGTATTGGACTTCATAGACAGCATATTAACCCCACTTACGTATTTATAAGGATTGGTTGGTACATACCCATTAGTGTTCATAGGTTCGGTATATAACAAAAACCAAAACGTTAATTTAAAACCTCGAGGTATGTTCTGAAATAGCCTCATCAGATCGAGACATTCATATGGATGTCATGCATGGAACCGGAGCCATTCAAAAATTAAACTGTCAGTTCTAGACAATGATTAAAAATACATTCAGCTAGTAAAGTTTATAGGTTCTAGCAAGGGGCATCCATTTTAAAACCTTTGGCGCTACAAAATCATTAAAAAAAAGAATTGTGCCAAATAAGAGAAATCACATCACTTGAAAACTTCCAACAGCTGCAACAAGTAAAATGGAGAGCACTTGTAACCCGAAGGGAAAACAATGTCATCATAAAGATTTTGAAATTCTACATTCTTTTAACTAAAAGCTTAGAAGGGAAACCTTCGTCAAAACAATAACAGTCCACTTGAGAAACTTATTTCACTGAAAAATTGTTTCAAGAGAAATATTTTATAAATTTCACCTGGCGATAGCACTGGCTACTCAGTCTATTAATGGCGAAAGTTTCCTTATAAAGAAACTTCTAATATTATCATCGTTAGTCTATACCTAAAGTAAACCTTATCCTTATGGTTATATTATAGAAATTCTAGTGACTAGAACCAAAGAGTTGCGAGTTCAATACGTGGCTACAGCAGCGGGGAACCAAACACTTGGAGAGTTGAGTTAAAGGGAAATAACTGAGACATCCAGAAGATGCATGGCACGTGGAAGTAGAACAACTAGACATCGGTTTGGAATTCCAATCACCTAAAGAAAGACGGAGAGTACAACGAGCGAATAAAGATGAGGATAACAGACCGAATAATGTAAGTAATGTAAGTTATTATAGAAATACATTTGAAATAAATTTACGGTAGAAATTCATAAATCAAAGGGAATTTTAGTGGAGAGAAATTAATGTCAGGTTTACTGAAAAACGAAGTCTACTGTAGATATAATTCGTTCTACAGTTGCTTCATAGTCTCATGCTTTACTCGGCAAAGTTTGAAAAAACAAAGCCTCATCGAAACAGTTAATATTATCTGCATATATGACATTTAAAACGAAATGTTTGAAACTTGGGTGTTGATTTTAGATACGAGAATTGACGTTTTTGCGTACCCTCCCGCTTGCTGAAATCTAATTGGTTGCTGGTGGAATTTTGTTTTGTTTACGGTGATCACTCAACACCCACCTCATTCACAGCCGACGGTATATGTAGTCTCCCCGCACGTGTCTCACACCAACCACGCCTGACGCCGAAATCAAATCATGTACGCTACACAGGGTATTGAATTTTATTGGCTATTATCTAATGCAATGCAAAAATAGTTGATAAACATCAAGAGAGCGTTCCTGCTGAAATAAACTGTCGACTAAACATAAGCGTAAAATCAATAAAGACGAATGGCGAGGTTACAAAAACGTGTTGATTCTATTTTTTTTGTATATATTTTTTGTATATATTTTTATATATAACTTTTTGCATATTTTTTGTCTATATATTTTTATATATAATTTATATATAATTTTTGTATATATTTTTTATATATCATTTATATATAATTTTTAGTATATATTTTATATATAATTTATATATAATGTTTTGTATATATTTTTATATATCATTTATATATAATTTTTTGTATATATTTTTATATATAATTTATATATAATGTTTTTATATTTTATGTATCATTTATATATAATTTTGTATATATTTTTATATATAATTTTTGTATATATTTTATATATAATTTAGATATAATTTTTGTATATTTTTATATCTGATTTATATATAAGTTTTGTATACATTTTATATTTAATTTATATATAATTTTTGTATATATATTTGTATATACTTTTTATATATAATTCATATATTTTTGTATATAATTTTTATATATAATTCATATCTAATTTTTTTGTATATATTTTTATATATTTTTTGTATATAATTCATATATAATTTTTTGGTATATATTTTATATATAATTTATATATAATTTTTGTATATATATTTTTTTATATATTTTTTATATATAATTTTTGGTATATATTTTTTTAAATTTTGTTATTATTTTATTTTTTCTTCGTTTCTCGATTAGTTTTATTTTTTTGAATATTATTTTGTTTTTGTTTTTTTAATTTCAAATATCTTTCTGGTTTGTTTTACTTTCAGTTAAATGAGGTTTTAATTACGCAAATAATACCTGTTTGAGAAATCTTTCCCACAACTCCTACTGCGATCACAAAACCAATGATTATGTACGGGGGAATGTTAGAAGTCTTTGTGGCTCGACAGGAATCTTTCCTCGCCACTATTAAGCATCGGAAGATACCATGGTTTTGGCCACGTCACACAGCATAACAGCCTCTACAAGACCATCAACTGTTGAAGGTGGGCGCAAAGCAGGGACGGCAACGCAAACACTGGTCAGACAACATTAACGTGTGGACGGACGTACCGGAACTCATGAGAGCCACCGCCAACAGATCATCCCGGAAGAAGGTTGTCTGTTTTTTCTGCTCAAAGATTGAAGCAGTCAAGGGATTGATGACGATGATGATTATGATTAATTAAATATTTCATATTATACAGGGTGCGACAGGTAAATAGTCGCCATTTTATGTTATTAATTCCGCGCATGCGCGTTGTTAATTTTTTTTAATTTTTTTTCCCACTGCCAATATAGTAGGCTCAGTTGGGCAGATTTTGCGAGAAAAATCTGCATATCGCAATTGACTTCGCCAGAAATTTGTAAAGTGCGTTCTGTAACGCTTGGCATTTGCGCCAATTTGTCATTCATTTGCCTAATATGCATATATACAGGATGTCATGGGTAAATTGTTGCTATTTTATATTTTTCATTTCGTGTTGCACGTGGTTTTGGATTTTGTCGACTGCACAGTATATTAGAGTCAGTTGGACATCTCCTGCGAAAAAAGAAGCACCATAACGCAATTCACCGCAAGAAATTTGGAAACGGCATGCTGTACTGTTTGGCATTCGCGCCGGAAGCTCCAATAGGATCATTTCAAAGTGTTTGGGTGTCAACCTGAGGACAGTTCAGAGGATTCAAAAAACGTTGGATTAGTTTAAATGTGATTACGAAGGTATGGCAGCTAAAAAAAAAAACCCACTCTGATCGTTCTGATAAGAAAAGAACATCGAATTTGTTGTTGACGGCCTCTGATTCGACACAGAAGACTACATCAGGTGCCTTCCCTGGGTCAAAAGGGCGTCTGTTGGAAGACCCTATGACTAGAAAGAGGATCTGCAGCATGCCAGACAAGCAGGAGAGCGCAGTTATGGCTGTCAGACAATTTCTGCGACCACATCACCACTTACATCTGGGCATTTAACTTCCCAGACTGCAACCTCCTTGATTATTATGAGTGGGATATAAATGCGCGAGAGACCAACAAAACTCGTTGTAATGCGAGCCTGCACTGAAGCCATAGATTATGGCAGCATTCACCAACTTAAACAAGGAGACCGTTCAGAAGAAGTGTAGGAGATTTTGTAGTTGTTTGGAGGCTGTGGTTGAAGTCAATGGCGATTTTATTGAATAAATTTCTTCTTTAGTATGTCACGATATCTTTGTGTAATTTTGGTAAATATATCTGTTTAAATGAGATGTCAGTGCTATTTTGACTTTTGCATAATTTAGACGACAATTTATCCATCGTACGCTGTATATTGTTTGTGTAAAAGTAGAAAAAACAAAAAAAGAATACATAACACGTGGTCCTTACAAATAGACTTCAAATATCTGAATGAAAGATGTTTTCATTTTTTCAAAAATCCGCTATTTCAAATAATACAGAGCAGTTACACGAATCTCCAAATTATTTATGGACCGCTTTTTTTGAAAAGCAGCCTTCGAAAACAAGATTATTGCCTGGGCTTGAACAATAATGATGTTGGTCATATTATCCGTTTCTTAATAATGAGACATTCCGTATTCACCGATGGAGTAGCTAGTGTCACTGTTAGTTGAAATTTATAAAATCTTTCCGTTTAAAATATATTTCAGGAAAATTGATTTTCAAGTCCAGTTGTTGTAATTTCTCTTTCCAGTACTGATGTAGACATCTTTCTTTGACTCTTGTTTGAAGTAGTGTTGAACTTCACTTTTTACTATGCTTTGATGGGTGATATTAGGGTAAAAAGATTATGTTGCGCCAATATTCTAAATTCGGAAGGTTTTCTTGCATTGAATATCGGCAATCGAATTGGAGATGTATCTGGGTGTTTAGACCATTGGTATTCCAACCATGAAACCCGGACTCGAAGTGTCAAGAAAGTGAATTCTTTAATATTATCGGCCTTGACAGACGATCTCAGCTTGTGGCAATGTTGTGAAGTAGCTGAAAACAATACTATGTTGGCCTCATGCTTTTGAGTTAAACTGGGCTGATGAAACAGCTCGGAAGATAGTTGTGCTACCAGGAAATCCTAAAATATCGTCACCGAAGGTTTAAACGAAGTAGCTGAAAAAAAATACCATGAATTGGTACCCAGCCTTTTGAGTTAAACTGAGCTGTTGAAACAGCTCGGAAGATGGTCGTGCTAGCACGAAATCCCCAAAAATCGTTACCAAAGGTTTATGGGAAGTCGCTGAAAACAATACAATGAGTTGATACTCAGCCTTTTGAGAAACTGGGCTGTTAAAACAGCTTAGAAGATGGTTGTGCTAGCAGGAAACGCCAAAACATCGGCATCGAATGTTTATGCGTGCTGATCTTGTTCAATTACAGATCCCAACAGGCTATGCTTTACCTTTCAGTAACTATAATTGCGGTCTGCTAAGCGTAGTTGTGGTATAAAGCACAGATAGGCCCTGTGGTTGCCTCTAATGTAACTGGCCCTGATCTGGCATCTCGTCTGAAGCCGCTCTCTCACAGACATACCGTTGCCTCCCTCTGTCGTTTTTACAAATACTTTCATGGTAACTGCTCCGATGAGCTGCATTCGCTGGTTCCCAGATTTCATGAATTTAAGCGTTCAACTAGGCTGGCATCTCGCTCTCACCCTTTCACTGTCGAAACTGTTAAATGTAGCCGTCTCTTCTACTCCAATAGCTTCATGTCTCGCACTTCTCGCCTGTGGAACTCCCTCCCTATTTCTTGTTTTACTGATAGCTATAATCTCCAACTATTCAAATATAATATCAATCAACGTCTCCAGATGCCCTGATCTATCCCCTATCCTTCTCTTCATCCTTTCCTCTATCACTCCTCTTTGGTCTCTCCGTGTAACCCCTTGCCTGCTAGTGGCTTCCCACCTTGCTTGGGGTGTAATTTGCTTAAAAAAAAGCAGCTGGGTGAATTCGGAAAAGGTACAACCACCCATTATCATCATCTAGGCCTGAACATCGGTCTGAAGACTAAATCAGATACGATACAATGACAGATAGGTGATATTTAGACAGAAAGATTGTGTCGCGCCAATTTTGTAAATGCAGAAATTTTAGAAAATCAGCATTCGAAACCAAGTTATGCTGTAGGTAGTTTTAATTAAACATCGTCTGGCATAAGAACATGCACTAAAAAAGAAGAAGATAGAAATGCATTATGGAAGCTTGTTCTTTTTGTTTACTAATTGATTGCTTAATACAAGAACCAAGGGCCACTCAAGGCAATGGTTTACGGGATTAAGTTGCTGTATGAATGCCTGAAGAGTAGGTCAGAATGGCAAATTATAAGGATATGTAGGAAAGATAACAGTTTACCCTAAATTATAAAGGTTACTATTATAAAGGGTGTTCCAATAACTTGGACCGATTTTAAATGTGAATTAAGTTTAAGCGTCTAGTGATTTTTTTTTCGGATTTAACAACTTTGGCTATTTTAACCATGGAAAATTTAACAATGAAACACCGTGTTAAAGTTTTAAGAGTTCAATTGGAAAAATTGTTCGTAAATTTAAACAAACTGGGTCGGTGGCAGATGTGTAAACACTATCGCGTGCTCGTTTACGCCGTTCAACTGAAAGCATTGCTGCAGTGCACAGAAATATGGCCGAAAACTGTTATACCGGAACGTACCTATTTCTATTGTAAATAGACTCTCCCACAGATAATAAGTAGTAGTAGTAGTAGCAGTCGCCAGGGGAGCTCAGTGAGTTGTGTGAGTCAGTCGATGTCGGACATTAAAGTATGAGCCGCACAACTAGATTGCTGCGTCATTAACTATTATTTCAAGTTCCTAACGTTTTGTACGTCGAACCTAATTTAGGACCGACTCAGTAAAATACAAGCCTCCATTGGGAAAACTACTTTACAACAAAAACCCAGACCCGTCTATTCGTCATCGCGCGCAGGAATTGAATCACTCCACATAAAATGTTACATCGTTTTCTATTGCACTCTCGGTTGGTTAATTATGTTGACCAAAAACATCGCGAACTGCGTGAAATGCATTTCTGTTTGAACGTCCATTTTCGTAATAGGCTTCGATAACTTTAACACGTTGTTTGATTGTTAATCTTTCCATGGTTTAAATTGCCAAAGACTTAAGTTATTAAATCTATAAAAAAAAAAAAAAAGAATAAACATCATTAGACGCTTAAGCTTAATTCACATTTAAAATTGGTCCAAGTTATTGGAACACCCATTATCATCTCCTCGGGTGTCTGCTTAACAAAGCAGCGGTTCTTCGAAAGAAGCTGCTCAAATAGAACGCCCTTTTTTATGGAATACAAAAACAATGGGGTGTTTTATTCCAGTGTACGTCTTATTATCAAAGCGAGCACTAAGTAGTAATCCTTGTATCAAACTAGTATTAATGAACTAATCGTAGTTAATAGTCTTTTATAATGATTGTAAATTGTAATGGTTTTAACACGTTGGACCTTCCATAATTGTGTCTGTGCGAACATATGAAACAATCAGGAATTTCGTTTTGAAAAGCTAATTAATTCAAAATTCTTTATATTGAATGATATATGGCGTGTGGAACTGAAAGACAGGAATCGGAGATTTAGCACGAATTCCGAAAGCAAAAGTTTAGTGACACCCAACCTGTTTTAGGTAAACAAAATCCCTGTTTGGAAAACCATTAATAAAATGTTCTTGGAATAAAATTCCTGGTAGTCTTCACGGGATTTATTGAAATATGAAGTATCAGAAACTGGATTAATATTTAAGCAGTTAAGATAGTCAATATGGAAAGAGTATTGCAATTTTCTCGGCTTAAAGTAAAAACACTTGCCAATCCAAATTCTGATCTTTGACTATTTTGCCAGAAGTTGCTTTTTTTGTTTCAAATAAGTTGAACGAGATATTTTCAAGATCCACTGGTACACACACACACACAAATTCTTAATTCCTGTTCATTATTGTTCTCGCTTCTTGATAATATTTTTTTCTTTTTCTTATATTCTTTCACATTCAGTAACGCATTGCTTCTTAGTGGCTTTATTCCCTTACGTGAGGAGAATTTTTAAAAACAAAAAGAAAAAAGAACAAAACAAAATCCTCCAACTGCAAAAAGCAATAGAATCTTTTAGAAAAACAAAAACACACAAAAAAAAAACACACTTGAAACCCTTAATAATATCAATTATGTTATGTTCCTGTTCCTTGTACCACGGTGATAGTCCAAGGTAGAACCAATAAAGAAGAACTCGAATACGGATATGGAATAACACAGATATATTACAAACAGGAATATATACAGAGAAGTAGAAAGGGTTAGTACGAACAATCAGGTTTAGTAGTAATTGTCTGAACGCGACTCTGTTTCGGACTGCCTCTGACTCGACTGACTGACTGACTCGCTCGCTCTGACTGACTGACAGACTCCTGAAGGACTTCACTCCAGACTTCAGATTGAACTCCAAACTTCAGACTGAACTCTCCGCTTCCTCTTGAAGCGCAGTATTTATTGCGTATGGAATAGTCCATTATGTTATTATGGGTGAGGCCCCATAACAAATTATGAACACGGTCACAGTTTAGAAATGAAGAATATATAGTTTCACCAACTTTTATAACATCTACAATAGAACTTACAAATGTAATTATTTATTTATTAATCAGTTCGGCCCAAGAATATAATGCCACTAAGATTTACTGGGATTGAAAGAAATTGAAAAAAAAAAAAATTTGAGAAGGAACCGGAAGGCCAATTCTAAGCAGGGGATAAGGGATAAACCTCTACCGTTTTTCAAAAGACCAGGGAAAAAATGATAACCAGATGACAGACAAGTCGCATAAAAAATCCAAAAAGTTTTGACTAAAAGACTCGGAATCAACACAACTTTGGAAAATGTTAACTCCAGAAAAAGCCGCATTTTCATATAAAAATAGCTAATAAAGAACTAAACTGTTCAGGGTCCACCCTTTGTATACAAGTGGACTCTACCAGTGTGTACTTGTACTGCAGCCGGTGAATACCTGAGAGTGAGAAAGGGGAGTGTGCGGTAACCGCTTTGTAGGAGTCACAGTTGCGAGCACGTAGACTCAGAAGGAAGTCATACTTCGATACTGAATTTCCCAGACTGTATATATATATATATATATACTATACCGCATTTCTGGATCTACGAACCGTATTTCTGGATCTAATAACCGTATTATTACGTATTATATATTTATTTGTTATATTTCATTCCTGCGTTTGTCATTCATTTGAGACCGGATTTCATCCCGGAATCCACAACATAAACAAAATTAACTTAATCTTGTTTAAGGGAATATGCATGTTTATATGTAATATGTCTTTAGGCTCTAGGCCAGTATTTCCCAGACTTTTTTTCAATCAGCGCCCCCTTTGGGCACCAACTATCTGCCAACGTCCACTATGTCAAATTAAATTTCGAATATCATACTGAATTCATCTTTCATTGCAAGATGACATTTAGTTATTAGTGCAAAATATTATAATATTGTTTTCATTTCTATTATAAATACCAATGATTAAAATGCTAAATACAAACTTTTTTTGACAACTTATCGCAGTGTTTTTAATGCGATGATTGTCTTTGGTGTTTACTGACTAAAGCGCTTACTCTCTGTGTTTTTAATATGGTGGTTGACTTTGGTGGTTACTGACTAAGTCTCTTAATCTAGGTTGCATACTTACTTAGAAGTAATCGTCCTGTAATTTCCCGGTGCTTTCCTTGGTGTGTAAACCACATTAAGCCATATAGGATGTTGGCAAAGCAATGAAGAAAAGTATGATACCTTCTCACAACTTTAGATACATTTGAGAAATTTCTTTTTTTAGTCAATATTGAATAATTTTTTTAAAAATTTGAAAAAAAAAAGGATGAATGAAATAACACTCCCGACTTAACAGAGCTTCGAAAGAAGCGCTATCACCCACATTTGGAAACACTGATCGAGACATTAAGTGTTCTATAGTCTCATGATATTTGTCGCGCTTACAATGACTTTTTCTTTATGAATCCTGATTCTCTTTCTTGTCCTGGGTAAGACGTCAAACTACATCCACGTCCTGGTTGACAATAAACAACATCCGCGTCCTGGGTAAGACGATAAACTACGTCCAGCAGCATGGTCTCTGATCATGAGATCTTGATGAGTGTGGAACCATCTCTTAATTGTTGATGTTCCCAGGTCCACCCTCAACCGGGTTGGTACCACCTGTTAGGGTCGCAGCTATGGGAAAATAGTTAACTATTATAAGCAATACTTTTTTGAAAAAAAAATCATTACCAGCAATACAATTTTTGGGGAAAAATATTACCAGAAACAGATTTTTAACAAAACAAAATATTACCAGGAATAAAAAATTGTCGACATTAACCCATTGAGGTTGATATGCCGTAAAAGAAAATAAACCAAATCAATCTAAACCAAAGAATACATATTCTATTCTTGCGAATCTATCCTGAAAATGTTGTCGTCTTTAAATAACCCATTTAGGTTGATATGCCGTAAAACAAAATAAACCAAGCCAATCTAAACCAAAGAATACATATTCTATTCTTGCGAATCTATCCTGAAAATGTTGTCGTCTTTAAATAACCCATTTAGGTTGATATGTCGTAAAAGAAAATAAACCAAATCAATCTAAACCAAAGAATACATATTCTATTCTTGCGAATCTATCCTGAAAATGTTGTCGTCTTTAAATAACCCATTTAGGTTGATATGCCGTAAAAGAAAATAAACCAAATCAATCTAAACCAAAGAATACATATTCTATTCTTGCGAATCTATCCTGAAAATGTTGTCGTCTTTAAATAACCCATTGAGGTTGATATGCCGTAAAACAAAATAAACCAAGCCAATCTAAATCAAAGAACACATATTCTATTCATACGAATCTATCCTAAAAATGTTGTCGGCATTAAATAATCCATTGAGATTGATATGCCGGAAAACAAAATAAACCAAACCAATCTAAACCAAAGAATACATATTTTATTCATACGAATCTATCCTAAAAATGTTGTCGGCATTAAATAGCACATTGAGGTTGATATGTCGTAAAAGAAAATAAACCAAACCAAACAAAACCTGATTCTGTTTCTGAGACATTTAATTCTACCCATTTGCAGAATCTTCTCAAGTAGTTGCAGTTGGTCTTATCCTTTGTCTCCCCGCCTCCATTATGTTTTGCGATTTGTTACTTTATGCGAGGCTTTTTTTTCCCATTATATATCACAAGTATCTCAGCAGACTTTCCAATTCTTACAACCATTGCTGGTTAGTTCCTATTCAGCACAAAACTTCTCGATTCGTTGTATGATTTGCCGATATCTTATTAAATGGAAAACAGCTGGACATTTCACATAAATGGATTCAGGCATTTATTTCTCCCGATGGCTATCAGTAATTAAAGTGGACTTCACAATTAGGGTAAACGGTCCGGACAAAGAGAAGCCAATGAATGAAGATGGATTGATTTCGTAGACAAAGATGACAAGACAAAGGACGATGTTCTCTATAAAACAGTAACCGTTGGCTGTGAAAAGTCAGAGAGAATCTGCGAGTACCCACAGAGCAGACAACAAACGACCGTTAGACTGTTCACCAAAGTCTCATCTTAGCTTCTTTCGTCTATCGTCGTATGTTATAATATGATAATAAAAACTGGTTTACTGATAGAAAGTGCCATGGTTTTCATGCGTGTACAACGATCTGACCAAAGAGTTATTTTAAAGACACAAGCGTTTGATTGGAAGAAACTGTTTACTTAAATATCATTGTTAGTATTCGCCACAGGAAGCAAATCTCAGTGACTCGAAACTTTGTTTTCCATTTGTGACGTCGCTTTCCACCTTGAACTTTCAAACAATGTGTTATGGTCCGGTTCCTTGTACCACGGGTGATAGTCCAAGGTAGAACCAATAAAGAAGTATGGAATATACACAGATATATTACAAACAGGAATATATACAGAGAAGTAGAAGTGTTAGTATGAACAATCAGGTTTAGTAGAGAGAACAATGTAGTCTCGATAAGTATCACTATTCCAATATCTTGCAGTAATTATCTGAACGCGACTCTGTTTCGGACTGCCTCTGACTCGACTCTTGACTCGACTTGAACTACTGACGATATTCAGTCACCCCCCACGAGGGCGTCATGTGGCACAAGGCCTTTTTAACGTGGGATCCCCGGCTCGGTCAAAAATTTTTCCCATTGAACCCGTATAAAATGGGCTCAGGGTCGGTTTACCTCCCCGAAAGAGGATCCGCCCGAAGGCAGAGAGTTCAACCGATCTGTCGTTCAAGACTTGAGCGACTGACGATATTCAGTACTGGGGCAACATGTGACACAAGGTCGGTTATTTATTGTGGGTTCTCCGAGCCCGTGGGCTCGGCGCAAAAATATGCCCATTGAACCCGTACAAACGGGTTCAGGGCCGGTTTTACTTCCCCGACCGAGACTCCGCCCCTCGGCGTAGCCTCGTTCGGGTTCCTCCCGCCCGTAGGAAGAGAGTTGAACCGAACAGTCGATCAGAAAGTGAGCGACGGACTCCTTGCCTACTCTTGAGGCGCAGTATTTAAGTATTGAATAGTCCATTATTATTATTATTATTATTATTATTATGGGTAAGATCCCATAACACAATGCATCAGACATTACATCGCAAACAAACTCTCTTTTTTTCCTAGTTTGTTGCTTAGGTAGTTAAGTACCTTATTCTGTTTCAGAAAAGTAACTTTCATTATTTCTTCTTTTGTTTATCTCAGTGTTTCCGTCGTTATCATTCCTGAACTGACATTTTGACTTGGGTCACTTTCATAGCACACTGACATGGCTTCCCTCTTTCTTTTCTATAAATATTTTCATGGCAATGGGTGTTAGTAGATTGGAAACTAGATATCACCGTTTTACTGTTGAATTAGCGAGATATATCAGGAAGTTTTAATCTAATAGTTTCTTTTATCGCATTTTTCACATTTTTTCTGGTCTCTTGCTTATTTTTTCTTGTAGCTTTTAGTAAATCTTCTCTTTTCTTCATCGCTTCTAATCACTGTTTTGAGAAAAATAAATAAATAAATAAACATAGGATGGGAAGATTGTCATTCTTGATGTCCAACAGCCTTTTTTTTATCTGCATTTCCTTCCATATTTGTTACGTGTTGGGATATGGCCCCAAGAAAGTGGATGGTTAAAAAATAAGGGTTTTACTTTCCTGGTTATGTTATATATATATATATATATATATATATATATATATATATATATATATATATATATATATATATATATAAAAGTGATATAAAGTCAACACTTAGAGGCGACAGTCAGTTTCATGCTATATGCAATCGTCGTGGCCTGACGATTGCATACAGCATGAAACAGACTGTCGCCTCTAAGTGTTGACTTCTATGTTCACTTTTATATTTACACACGCTCTATCTCTGATATCGAGCAATTTATCCCATAAATATAGCACACCCTAAGACTATATTTCTTCATATATATGTACATACATGTATATATATGGGTGTGTGTATATATGTATGTATGCATATATACATATATATAACACATAAATATATATATATATATATATATATATATATATATATATATATATATATATATATATAATATATATATATATATATAACTCATATTTATATATATATATATATATATATATATATATATATATGAGTTATATATATATATATATATATATATTAAATAAATAAAATATCAGATATATAATATCATATATACAGAGATATAACTCATATATATATATATATATATATATATATATATATATATATATATATATATATATAACGAAAATCTCTATATATGTACATATAACGAATATATATATATATATATATATATACATATAACGAAAGTTTTGGTAATCCGTATGGAAAATCCCAAGGCGGATGAAATCCTGAGAGCTCCTTGTTAATTCAGAGCGAATAATTTAATTTAATTTATTTCCGGAGATGTTGAATAGTTAAATTGCTAACAAGCATTAGATTTACTTTCTTTGTGGAGTTTTTGAATATTTAAGTTACTATCAAACGTTAAAATCTGTTTTTATCTAAATTGGAAATGCTATACCTCCCATGCTATACCTCCCCTCTTCTTCCTACAAAAACACTACGTACATCTCTTATCTCTTTATTTCCCCCTTTCTTTCTTTTCCCATTTTTCTCTCTTCTGTTTTCCCATATCATTTCCGTTGAATTAACCGATTAAATAGGTCAATGTCTGATCCTTACCCCCTCCTTCCTCAAGATTAAGTATTATAATAAAAAGAAACATAAAAATAAATTTTAAAACTCTCCCTTCTCTCTCTAAACTCGACCATGTCTCTCACACCATTCCTCACCACCTTCTATGTCAACTTATATAAGCTTAATACTGCCCGTCTAAAGTGTAAATTTTAAAATAATTTATTCGAAAATTATAACATAAATATGTTATAAAATCACTACAAAAATAACTATAATAAACATCAAGTGATGGTGTTGAATGTAGAATAATGGGTTTTAAAAGGTTCAAATCAATCAAACACCCCCCCCTCCAGGGGAAACGCTATTACATAAACTGGAATGACCAATCAAAACAAGTATATGAGAATTCAAAAAAACTTAACGAACTTTGGTTGTAATAATTATTTAATGCTTTAATGTTAGGGTTAGACTAAAATAGAATCCATTCTATTTAATATTAAATTATACTATAAAATTCAACATTAAAAATTATCAATTCTATATTTTTAGTTTATCTGTATAAAGTGTAAAAATTATAAAATTATTTAAAGAAGAAACTGAGGAAAAATGCATGTTTTGTTATTTATTTTGTTTTTATTAAAAAGCAAAATTAAGTTGAAATAAACGTTAAAATGTAATATTGCTCTGAACTCCGTTACAATTTAGATAAATTTTGAAGTGAACATACGGGCAGGGTAGGGTGACATCTTGCAAAAGACAATACATACACTATCAGATTATAAAAAAACACAAAGGCGAAGACATATTTAGATATATAAACACGTGACAGGAAATAGTTGTCCACGACCATTAAAAACATATATAAATATATATATATATATATATATATATATATATATATATATATATATATTTCTGCAGTTAACTGCTAATAACAAGCAGATTTTTTTACTCTTATTGATGACCATATTGGCCGAAATTAGTCAAGGAATCTAACGTAAATAATAAAAACGAAAGGATATTAATATACAGCCCAGTGTGTCTGAAGATTTTAATTTTTTAATATTTTTTATTGTTCACACACACACACACACATATATATATATATATATATATAGTTAAGGTAATAAATTCGTTGATATATAATCCAAGTGGATCCTAGTAATATAAAGTATTAAAACTGATCCCAAAAATGAGCTCAGTGCGTTTATTATTACACAACAAAATCCCAAAGTACCTCATATGAGGGATAGGCTTATTTCAACCGATAAATTCCAATAACCAAAAAATACCATTTTTTAGAGTGTTCAATACAGAGTAGAGCAAAAAAAAAAGCCAAAAAAAAACAAAAAACGGAACGTCTACTCAAACATGGATATCCAACAAAAATAACGTTTATATATATATATATATATATTTAAAGCATCCATAGACAGACTGTTTCGCTATATTACAGCACTTCGGTGTTGCTAGACGTTCTATTGCTTCAAGCCGAGATTGAAATCCGACCAATTTCGCATCAGTCAGAGATCCTACCCCTCGGCAATCGTCGCGCGACAGAAAGAAAGAGAAATTTTAACTTTTTCTATACGAAATAAGCCAGTGGCCCGGAGCGCTCAATTCAGTTGAAGAACAATGCGTTAGTAGCAGTATGTATTTTTTTATTTTAATTTTTTAAATTTATTATTCCGACATATTCTTATAACTTTAAACGTTATTTTTTGTTGGATATCCATATTTGAGTAGACGTTCCGTTTATTTTTCAAGCATTGATTTATTTTCCTCTATCTACCTGAATATTCCAGAATCATTATAAAAGAAAAATGTCGCCTAGCAAGTTCCGAACCGGTATACCCCCTTTGCACGATTTATTTTTGTTTTGTTTTACAGTATATGAACTGATTTGGTGTTTTAAAACCGAAAGTTAATTCTTTTTTTTTCTTAAATAAAGCCATTTACTATAAATATGTACTGTTGGTAATTTTAATATAAGTAATTTTATACTTTAATATTATTTTTTGTTTTGCTAGTTTGGGGGTTCACCATTTGACCCCAGATGGGACTCTAAGAGATGCTACCACTTCGGATCAGGATGAGTCTGGGAACAACAGCAATTGAGAAGTGCTCCTGGAAAACTCCAATCTCCCGATAAGAGGCCTTGCTGCAGGATGTAGTTTATCGTCATACCCAGGACAGCCCGTTGCAGGATAAACGATCGTTAAATCCGACATGATGTTAACCGACTAAATTACGAAGTGCATAGGAGAGAAAATTTAAAAAAAAAATTCAATACGGTAAGCTAAAATAAAATTCTGTTAAAAAAATGATTTGCTCATATACGGGCACACAGTATCAATAACGTTTGAAGTGATATATATATATATATATATATGCTAGCAGCATGGCCCGACGTTGGCCGTGCTTGATTCAAAAATCGTACGACTCATACAGTAATCTCTATCACTTGACTTTAAATATTTTTGGCCTTCCTTGCCTTTAAAGGAGTGCCCTTTGCCGTGCTGATGTTGCTACTTTTTCACACCCAACCCAGTTCTGCGGAATCGTTGAGTTTAAGCAAGCGAATGAGCCAATTAGAGTAAAGTGCAATGCAGATTTAAATTTTTCCCACTTGTGACGAATGCAGCTATCGACTTTTTTTTTTTTGCATGCTAGCATGCTAGTTAACATTCGTGTCAGTCAGCTGTTGGCTCTCACGCTGGCCAATAGAATCTTCTTGCCTATTTGTGGCAGCCAGCTATTGGCTTTCACTCTGGCCAGTACAAAATGGCCGCAAACTACATGAAAACTGCTGTAGAAGCATGAAAAAATCGATTATTTCCACTATCGATGGGAGTTGGGAAATGCAAAGTCGGTCTTGGTCTCCCCTGGCTAAGTTGGAGCATGTGCATGTAAATTTTGGTGCAAATCCGTTGAAATTGCGGACGCATTTGTTACACACACACACACACACACACACACACACACACACACACACACACACACACACATGCACACACACATATATATATATATATATATATATATATATATATATATATATATATATATATATATGGTGATTGAAAAAAAACTATCCATTTTAAAATACTGATAATTTATTTATTACCTATAATTTTATTAGAAATGGATATGAGAGGGAAGCGTTTAGCGTGAGGTATTATTTAAAATTCGATATGGGCACCACATTTCGCTACCAGATTCACCAGCCGCCCAGGTATCACGCCAACTGATTTCTCTAGGAACTACTGTGGTATGGCTGACATAACAGTAAAATCGACCTTGCAAACCGAACAATCCTCTGTGGCCCAATCGGTTAAGGCACGTCAGGCTATATGATGGTTCCGTATAGGGTACAAGTTCCATTCCTGTGGCAGGACGAATATTTTCTAGGAAGATTTCTCGGATATTCATGCCGGTAAATGTTGTTAATACTGTTTATTATAAACAGAGCATATGCTTAAATATTTGTATCTACAAAAAGAAAGTATAAACATAAAAAAATGTCTTAAAATATATATATTTATATAGTCATACACAGACAGAATGTTTCATCAGTGTGGCTAGACATGCGATTGCTTAAAACCGGGACCATAACCCGACCGAGTTGACATCCGTCAGAAACTCCTACCCCTTGACCATCAGCTCACGCTAGAAAGAAAGTCAATTTTAACACATTATATACAAGATATACTTAAGTTACCGGCTACCAGAGAGCTCAATTCGTACGGAAGAGCTTAGCATTAATCAGAAGGAAATGCCATTTTTTCTAAAAGTGCTCATTCATTCCACGAAGGGGAGCATATATAGTCATCCACAGACTGACTGTTTCGCTCTAATACAGCTCATCAGTGTAGCAAGACACGCGATTGCTACAAGCCGGGCTATAAACCCAATATATATATATATATATATATATATTTCAAAATGTTTGTATAATAATCTCTTATAAAAAAAAATTATATATATATATATGTGTGTGTTTTGTCAGCAAATTTGATAATTTGTATTTTTTCTTGTAAATATAGGAAGCAAGATTCATTTAAAGATTTACAAGTTCTAGATTTATTTAGTAATTTTCATTTTACCGTAGGGGGTTTTATTAACTGTTTTTGAACTCTAAAAATATTTAGAAAGGGATTTCCTATTTCTGTACGCATTATTGGTGAAAGATAATATATGTTGGTACCACCTATTTCTAAAAGAAATTTTTGGTTCTCCCGATGTAAAATTTTTTAACTGTTTGATTTTCTATAGTAAAAATTGTGCTTAGGTAAACAAAAGAGCGTGTTTGACATCAGTTTTAACAATGGACATTCGTTATTCGTTATATATATATATATATATAATTAATCATTTAACTTTTCACTGAATTGCAGTTGAACTAAACGCAGACGATGGTTGATTTTCTGTTCGGAATAATACTAACATTAAAGTCCGGTTTCTTTATACACCTGTCACCCACACATTATTATCAATGCACTGTACGTTTTGCTTACGGCTTCCAATAATAAATTAGTCTTTGCTTGTTAGTTAAAGTCAGATAACTGCGTTAGCAACGAAAGCAAAATCTAGGTGACAGAAATTTGTTTTTATCGAGGAATGTTCATTGGTTTTGTTTAAGTCTCTTTCTGTGAGTAAGTACACATCTTGGCAGCTACATGGCGTCTGCGTCATAATGCATAGATATTGCACAGAAGTTGAAGTAAATCTGTGGAGATTATTTTTCTACCTGACTACGCGTTTTCCACAGTCGAAACGTCCCCATCTATCGCTACTCCATCGCTATTTCCGTGGCAGTTGTGCTAAATAGGTGTATCCATTGCTTCTCTCAGTTCATAATTTTACAGATAAGAATCATAATTCAACGTCGAATCATCATGATTGCCTTCGTATCCCTTTGGTAAGGAAAACAAAACCTCCCATTCGAAGAACTCCACCCCCTCAAAAAAACCGCTACACTACAATCTTCACCTTTTTAAAAATTGGGTCAGCTGTTATCTACGTTCAACAACCTCAGCCACTAACCCTCTACCTTGACTGGCTCTTGGGACTTTTAATGAGCGAACTACAGTAAAAAAAAATCTGTCACTTTTTTCAGAGACAGTACCTACAGATACTACACCGATCTTCTATTTACCCAGGATTCTTCGGTTGTAGGATTCGATACAAGGTTCTTTTAAATGCAGGTGCCATCCATATACAGGCTAAGGACAAAATATTCCCCAATCCATCCGACTTGCTGGAGGCGGTAATCGCCACGTCTTCCACTTTAGGCTCCATATTTACACACCTCTCCACAGTGCTAGAATATGACACAAGATGATTAGATCGGCGTCCTGGGTAAGACGATAAACTACATCCAGCAGCAAGGATGATCAGGTTTTGAGGTATTGTGGAGCGTGAAACCACCTCTTAATTGCTGATGTTCCCAGAGGTGGTAGCATCTGTTAGGGTCCCAGCTATAGGCAAATAGTTAATCCCTAAACTGGGCTTAAAGTATTATGAAAATATAAAAATAGGTTTTAATACCACCAATATATCTTTGTAAAAAAATATTACAAGGAATACATTTATGGAAAAAGATATTGCCACTAATCTTGTTGACGTTAAATAACCATTGAGGTTGATATGCCGTAAAACAAATCGAATCAGATCAAACCAAACCAGGCCTCTCCGTTAATTTTAAGGAGAAAACAAAACAGGTAATACACTTTGATCGCAACCCGAAGTCTGAGAAGAGTACATTCAGATACAGAATTTACGCCAACCTACGATAAGCCACAAAGTGCGTATTTACAGACTTCAACAATAAGATGGTACGCAAGGTCGATTTATTCTGTGGTAACCATTTCGTACATTTCGGGCGAGGGTGAAAATTACCCGGTCCCTGCGGCCAATGTTACGCTGATGTCAGTATCCACTAATCGTTACTTACGGCTATGTAACATTGAAACACCGGTCCTCATACGATCAACGAAGTTAAGACACTTGTAAACCTGGCCAGTATCTAGAGGAGTGACCGCTTGGGAATACCAACTTTGGCAAGCTTGAATGTGCGAATGTATGACGGCTCGGATTTTGAAATCGGAGAGCCGAGTTCTAATTCCAGTCGGGTTCGCTATATTCACTTACGAGCAAATACTTTTGTGAAATGTATAAATCCACCCCATATCCCCGCCGGCTATGGTTAATTAATTATTTTTATCCCGTATCCCGTAGGGTCGTTGAGGTACCATATGTAACGCAGCCACAGTAGAAGTGGTGTTTCTTGGGCAAGATAGCCTAACGGGGCCCGGTTTTAAATTAAGATTTTTTCTTTTTCCTAGAACGGTTGCTAACCAAAGCTATACAACCCAGTCTGTCCTATTTACTCATAGATGGAGAGAGAAGAACAGGATTCATAACTTTCCCAAAGGCATTAGCACAGAATGTAATGGATCCAACAAGAATTCGAACTCGGCTCTCCGATTCCTCAATCCAAGCCACTATCCATTAATCTACTGTGACCCTAAATCTTAAAATCTAAAAATATTTTCTGACTTTAAATAACCCACAAATGTCTGATAAGCCGTGAAAAAAACAAAAAAAAACAATCAATCAATTTACTACTCTATACTTTAGTGCAATAAGTGATGTGCCAGAGATGGCTTATAATTCTCGTGGCCAGGCATCACTCAAAGCGATTCCGTAAATTGCCCGAAGACAGAAATACGACAGAAAGATGAAGAACACATACCACGATTTGATCTCAGGTGAACGCTGAAAAAAAATGGATCCCCAATTTAATCACCTCCTCACGGTGGCGAGACATAACACAAGGTCGTTTTTAATGTGGAGTGCTTGTCTTCTTTCTTTTGTCTTTGTAACGGCATTCACCCGGGGTGGGTTGGGCCAGTTCCAGTATTGGAGTTTCATGGGAATTTGGAATTCACAAGCGGTCCCCAAACTCGCATGTATAGGCTTCAAATCAGTCCCCAGGAAACCGACAGCCCGACAACAGCACAGCGGTGAAGGTTTCGTGCAGGACTATCCACATTTTTTGAAGGGCCGATTACAGAGACCTAGTGCACTACATGCCGCAAGGACCCCAAACGACCCTTCGCAGGTTTTGAATTCAGAGTTGTCCTTCTCTTAAACCAGTTGCCATTCAAGGCTATAGAACACAGTCTGTCCTGCTATTTACCCATAGCTGGAGTGCTTATACGCATACACATAAAATAACAACAATCTGCTCACTTTCTGCGACCACTGTCACGCTGATATCAATATCCACCAACCGTACCTCTTCAGTGCGAACTGTTCCTTTTTTTTTCAATTCACCCTCATGTAAGGCAATAAAACCACTACAGTGCTAGGGGAAACTGAGATCGAAAGAATAAGAAAAACAGTAATTAAGAAGACAGAGTATATAGATTATTACATTTTAATTTTTGAAGATCAAAGTTGACTGGACGGCAAGAAGCCGGAAGAAAAACGAGAATTTCGAGAGAAGAAACTATAAGAATAGAACTTACGGTTACATCTAGCCATTTCAACTGTAAAATGATGAGACCTAACAACCAATCTAGTATTACGCTTAAATTCATAAAGTCGAGGTACTGAAAAGGAACATATTTATAGAAGATGCACAAAGAAGCTATGTCACTGTGGCGGGAAGGCGGCTGAAGCCGATATGCCAGGACAGGACCGATAATATTGCAGATTCTTTTTTTGGATTTTAGCAAGAATCACATAAATATCAGAAGCACCAGCCCAGATGCAATAGTAAAGGGTGTTCCAATAATAAAGATTTTAAATGCGAATTAAGTTTAAGCTTCTATTTTTTTTTTCTTTTTCTTTCAAATTTAGCGGACATTTGGGAGATATTATTTTTCATGCATAATTTCCATGACTTAAATAATATGATCTGAGAGAGAAATAAATAAATTTTCACCAATAACACTGATTTATTTACTGCTGACTTTGATCCATCTTAATGAAACACCCTTATATATAATCCGTCTTAATGAAACACCCTTTATTATTCGATGCATGAAAGAATAGGGTACTAACATTCATCAATGTATTGGATAGTAGATTTATAAATGTGTAAGAATAGATGTTGCTACAGGGTAAGAATATCCTGGACCAGATATCCTTCACAGCTGTTCCGTGAACTGACCGTGAGCAATAAAATGGCGGACAACTGGTGAACTGTTAAAACTCTGATGGCGGTGCTGCCACAGGACTGGAATCCTCATAACTAGGCATCAGTCATAATATTAAAAGTAACAGATGCTACACTTTGATCTTAACTGGAAGGCCGGGGCAATAAAAGCAACCGATATTTCCCCATCATCCAAAGATGGCAGGAGGTGACGCGAGATTTGTTTAATATGAAATGTCCATTCGTTTGTATATGGACTGAGGACAAATATTTCACACTCAGTCACGCTGTAGTCACTATCCATCAAATGTTTCTCTTTTGGACTGTAGGGGAGGTGTTGCCATAGGGTTGGAATCCCCGGGGTCAGGCTTCCCTTATAAGCTTACGAGGAAAATAAAAAGATCCCAGCATGACAGCCGAGATACTTTTTTTGCACACCTTTCCAATGCGTGGATATTCCACCGCCTCCTCAATGTGGGAGGTGCTGTCACAGGATTGAAATCTACGGGACCAGGCATTTCTCATTTATTTGTTGGGCTCAGTCCGAAGGCAGAAACGTAATTGAGAAATAAAATGTATTTACTTGTCGCCTCACGTTGACAGGATGTGACAAATGTTCAAGTTAATATGGGGAGCCCGATGTTGTGCACCTTTGCCTGTTCCAAAAATATCCCAGGCCCCGGAACTGTCGGATTTGTCTCTATAGTATTTTTAGTTACGCTCTGTTCACAGACAGAGATACAAACGAGGTCGGAATACAGAAATACAATTAAAATGTAGTTTGTTTTTTGTTCCGCCCGAAGATACTACACTTTGATCGCAGACTGGTGACAAGGAAAAAGCAGTTTTTCATATACGTAAATAAAACCATTGTTCTTGACGACACACGTACAGTATTTGTAACGATTCGATAGGCTCCAGAGGCGGATATACAATGTAGTTGGCCCTGCTCTGGCATCTCGTCTACTGTCACTTTCTCACAGACGCGCCGTCGCCGCCCTCTGTCTGTTCTACAAATACTTTCATGGAAATTGCTTCGAGGAGCTGCATTCGTTGGTTCCCAGTCGTCATGAGTTCAAGCACCCTACGGGGCTGGCATCCCGCTCTCACCCCTTCACTGTCGAAACTCCTAAATGTAGCCGTCTCTGCTACTCCAATAGCTTCATGTCTCGCACCTCTCGCCTGTGGAACTCCCTTCCTTATTTCAGTTTCCCTGAGAGCTATAATCTCCAACTATTCAAATGTAATGTCAATCGACATCTCCAGTTGCCTTGATCTATCCATTATCCCTCTCCTCATCCTTTCTTCTCACTCCTATCTGATCTTGCTCTAAATTTTCTGTAACCCCTTGCGTCCTAGTGGCTTCCCCGCCTTGCTTGGGGTGAAAAAAAATGACAAGACATAAAATAAAAGTAAGAGGCAATTACGGAAATTAGTAAGACCACACACTCTGCGATGGGTACAACATATGGACATATTTTGGTCCGGACAGCTGTAAATAAAAATTGAATCATAACAGTATTAGCCATTGGTGTGTTTCCTGTGATTACGAAGATTTTAAAATGTATTGCATTTTAAAATTAACATAAAACAGATTAAAATTTTTAAAAAATCCAAGAGAAACATAAAGGAATCAGAAACTGATTAACTGTTCATTTAAAACTGAAATAATTCGCACTTTAAAAATTAACACACACACACACACACACATATATATATACATAAATGTGTGATATGAAATCTCTGTACATCATCACAATGTTTACTGCGTTTAGCCATCTAAAAGCATACTAGACTATAGTAATATGGAATAGATGAAATTATATATATATATATATATATATATATATTTAATTATTTTTTATAAAAAAATTATAACATAAGTATGTTATAAAATCACTACAAAAATAGCCATTTTGTTTCAACACACTCTGTGTCTTATCAAGTGATGATGTTGAAAATAAAATAAATGGTTTTAAAAGTTTCAGATTAATTAACGATCCTACACTAGGGGGAAACATTGTTACAAAAGCTAGAATAACCAATCAAAAACGAAGTATAGAAAGATTCAAAAGCTTGACAACGAAATCATGTCATAATAGCTATTCAGATCTTTAAATACGTGTAATATTAAAAATAATTTATACTAACCAATAATTATAAAATTATATGATAAAATTTAATATTAAAATTAAAATCTGGCAATTTTAAAATCCAAATTTAATCACTATTAAGTTTAAAAACTACAAAATTATTGAGAAAAGAAAAAATATATATGTTTATTTAATTCATTTCTTCATTGAAATTACGTTCGACAAGACGCTACAATATATCCGGTCATTTGACAATACATGTATATATATTTTTTCTTTTTCTTTCTTTTTTTTTTTATTTTAAAGTGTGTGAATGTGGTCTTAAACTCACGCGCAAAACAACAAAAACACAATCAGATTATAATACATAAGCACCCAGACATAATTAGATACACACACACACACACACACAAAAAAGGGGGGGGTCGAGACATGAACATCTCTACAGCCCTTTATGAAAAAAGGAGACGTGGAAACCAACACTTATACACACACACAGTTAAATGTGAATACACTCTACATACACATAGACACCGATAGATACACATACATACATCCACAGACATTGACCCAGACAATCAGATATCACAACCAATAAATATTTCAGACTTAAAGTATCATTAAATAAATGCTAGCCACTTATTAAATTATAACTTAAGGGAGCAAATATACAAAGATAAAAATGGTTAAAAATAATATTATTTAATATATTAAAACGAAAATTCCAAACCATAAATATCAATAAAAATATATATTAAGTAAGTTGATAATAGTTTCATTATATATTAGGCAAAGAAAAAGAGGATAAAAAAACCCAGAGATACATATATATATATATATATATGTATATATACGCGGCAGCAAACACAAATTAACACACATAAACATACACTCATACATACATATACATACAGAAATACATACAAATAAATATATAAACATAAACATATACGCACATATACATATCTATGATAACAAGTACACATGCACACACATATACATATAAACCTAAATACTCACATATATACACAGAATTTTATGCACACATACTTACATATATAAAAACAGTCATGATATACCAAAGTTTCCATACCCACACATACACACAAACAAACTCATACATAATAGGTGCCAACACACACACATATATATACATACACAAACATACATAAATATATATACACACATACATACATATCTACAAATAAACATATATATAAATATATCTATCTACAATAACAACTACCAATATATACATGCATACATAAAAATACAACAACACTCAACCAAATACATATATAAACGTACTAACATATAGATACATAAATATACATTCAAATACCAACACACAGCAATATACATATACCCTAACATACAAATATATAAACACATTCATACAAACAGAAATATACTTAAATATAAATATACATACACAATGAAATAGGACACATACAGATATATACATATATACACACACACACATATATATATACACACATACATACACACATACACACACATACATATATATATACAAATATATCGTGGCACAAAGCCGAAATTAGGGGGCACCCAGTGAGGAACGAACTCATTACTCAGTCGTAATTGATCTAGCGAACCATGCTTGCCAACCATTATACCGCCGTGATTTTATCATACATACACATATACATATTTATATATATATACACATACACACACATACATACATATACACACATACATATATATATATATGCACACACATATATATATATACATACATATACATACATATATATATTTACATATATACATACATATATACATACATATACACACATACACGCATATGCATACATACACACACATACACACATACATATATAGGCACATACATACACATATACATCAACAATTATTAACCTTTTCTCTTCTAATCTACCATACCTTCCCACATTATATATATATATATATATATACACACACACACATACACACACACACACACACACACACACACACACATATATACATATATATATATATATAAATATATATATATATGATAAAATAGGCAGCATATATTTTATATTACAAGAGTTAAAACTGATTGAGGGTATGATTAACTCTTTATATATATATATATATATATATATATATATATATATATATATATATATATATATATATATATATATTTATATTACCTCCACTTACAACAGTGCCCAATGTATTTATGAGAACTGGGACATACTCATTAGTGTCATAGATATGGTATATAAGGTTATATATGAATATATATATATATATATATATATATATTTTTAATGAAAAACAGACCACTTTAAGGTACCATTACAATAATTTATTTCACAAAAATCCTTTTTAAAGGATTCAGGATCATCAGGTAACACTTCCAACAATGAAACTAGAGGAAAAATGGGATTAGAAATTGATGGGTGGTGTAATTTTTGTAATTAAACAGGGAGGGTGAAAGTGGCAGTTAAAGAGACAATACAGGGTATAGGGAGGGTTAAATTTATATCTCTCTTAAATAAGCTTTATATTGGGGTAGGAGGAGGACCTAACCCTGACCTATTTATATGGTTAAATATATATATATATATATATATATATATATATATATATATATATATATATATATTTTAGTTTTAGTTTTGTTGTAGCTACGGAGACCGATTTTTCTGTATAATCTTATTTGGTTCCAAAGTCCTCTCGTTCACAGTCCGTGCATAGCGTTATATTTGAAGCCGAGACCAAGAAAATCTCGGCCTTGGCTTTAGATATTGTTATTTGATCAGTCCATCTATGTATAGCTTTGTATAAAATCGACGATGAGAATTGTTCGAAAATAATAGATAAGGAAAACAAAAGCAATTGCAACTTTAATCATGTGAGAATCAGGAAGGATTAGACACTAAAAGAGATTATTACGAGGCTTACTTTCATTCAGCGTAACAGAAGAATTCAACAGCATTCTAATTTCTTCAGTGAAAGCTTGCTAATTATTTTTAATTCTTGAACTCTTGTCTTCCATCTTGTTTTACTTCTTTTATATTTAGTAATAATAATCTTTTGTTACTTGAACTTCTTGGATGACATATCAGATATTAATTCTAGGACGGGCATTTCTTTCATCTTAATTCTGGTACTTTTTTTACTAACAAACTGTCAATTTCTTATAATATTGATTGCGACGTTATGTTAGAAGATTGCAGCTCTTCGATTGATTGATCGTCCATGAACCCATTGATGACTTTTCATTCCTGTCAGCGACTTGCATATCTTGTAGCAAATTTAGCATTCAGAAGCATTGACGTTGGTTGAGATAACAGACACGGTGTTGGCTTCACTGTGAACTTTCATGCGACGAATGTGACCACCAACTGAACGGCATACTCTGGAGCATTGAGATATTTACCTGGCCCAGGGATCCGTCCCTGTGCTGGTGATATCACGGCTAAGACTAGCTTGGACCGGTTCTGACCAGCTATGACAAGCCAAGATCAACTATGACCAACTAGGACAAGCTATGACCAGCTAAGATCAGCTTAGACCAGCGGCCCGAGTGAAAACACTCGGTGCCCACGTTAAAAACTGACCTTGTGTCACAACCTGACTCAGTGGGGGGGGAGCAAGTAAATCTCTACTCTGGAGGATTGGGAGCATGATCATTTTCCATCCTGGGACTCAATGCGTAGTTGGATTGATTTTATACGATTTCATATGATTAATCTCTATCTATAAAAGGCAGGCTGTGTGTGTGTGTGTGTGTGTGTGTGTGTGTGTGTGTGTGTGTGTGAATGCACGGCCGCAATTTTCGACGGATTTGCACCAAAATTTACATGCACATGTCCAACTTAGCCGGGAGACCAAGACCGACTTTGCATTTCCCAACTCCCACCGATAGTGGAAATAATCGATTTTTTCATGCTTCTACGGCACTTTTCATGTAGTTTGCAGCCATTTTCTACTGGCCAGCGTGTGAGCCAACAGCTGACTGACACGAATGTTAACTAGCATGCTAGCATGCACAAAAAATCGATAGCTGCATTCGTCAAAAGTGGGAAAAATTTAAATCTGCACGGCACTTTACTCTAATTGGCTAATTCGCTTGCTTAAACTCAATGTTGATTCTGATTCCGCAGAACTGGGTTGGGTGTGAAAAAGTATTTGTTGTTAACATTCTTTTTTCATTCGGTTTTTCCAGTTACGAGTCTTTTTTTAAAGCTGAACGTTTTATGTTCTTTTTGTTTAGTTCTTTTTTCGTAACAGATTTAATGTTTAGTATGGAGCTTAGAAAAAAATTCACAGTGTGAGATAGGCAAGAAGTAAGGCATGTAGCAACATCAGCACGGCAAAGGGCACTCCTTTAAAGGCAAGGAAGGGCAAAAATATTTTAAGTCAAGTGATAGCGATTGCTGTATGAGTCGTACGATTTTTGAATCAATCACGGGCAACGCCGGGACATGCTGCTAGTATGATATAATAGTCACTACGATTAGTGTAATGTAAAACATGACAGCATGTTGTTATAAAGTGAACGAATAGGGAACGATTTCTAGTTGTCTCTGCTGCTTCTATCCCTAGGTGATTGAACGTGAATACGTGAGTTTCATCAAAGGGCCATTTTTTTATTCTCGATCTGCACTGCTTACTGATGGTCGTAGAATGACGATCTGCGAGTGGCGATAAAAATGTAAGGAAAAAAAATATTACTACAAAATAAAAAAAAAATATTGCACATTATTTACATTTTTCAGACTATTGTCCTCATCTTTGTCGCCATAGTTATTACAACGTTTCGGCCGTTGTATGCTCCGGCCTTATTCAGGTGGTTGGAATATCGAACTGAACCCTTTATTTCGCTCACTGGGGTAGACTGTTCTAGTTCCACGTGCCATGTTTAATGGATGTCAGTTATCTGTTAATTTACCTCTGAAATTCTCCCTTGTCCTCACCGGGTACTGGAACCACACACTTTGGGTCCTGTCACTGGACCTAACCAACGCCTTTATCCACTGTAATAAATATGGCGACGAAGATGAGGACAGTAGTCCGAATAATGTAAATAATGTACATAATACTTCATCTCAGAAATATAGACAGATACTAAAATATTACAGTTTTTGAAGCTACCTAATTTTTATAAAATACATATTTTCTTTTATTCTTGAATCTGCGTTTTAGATAGTAGCAAGGTTTGATATCTATTTTGCCAAAAACGAATCTGCCACATTTGAGTCGAAGTAGTCTCCAGGAATTTTTCGCTATTTTATTTGTCCAGCATATTTCATCATGCCATATTTAAGACGAGTCGAATTTGTCACAAAACACGATATCTCCTGGCAAGATTTTAAGATAAGGATCCTTGCAATATTGATTAGCATTTTAATTGAATCTCTAACAAAAAAAGAGCGAAATTGTTGTTATATATGTTAATGAATGATAGAAAGGATGAAAATAAGATTTTAATTCATTTTAATTTAGACAAAATATATAACAAACATATAAGCTTAATTTATAATAACTTACACGAATTGCTGTTCTAATCATGGATTCTATAATTATAAACGTTGTTGTCCTTTGTATTCTCCT
>CAHIKZ030000620.1:265000-347500 GCA_903632075.3 Acanthosepion pharaonis | reverse complement strand
ATCTATTCGGTCTGGGCACATCTATCTATCTATCTATCTATCTATCTATCTATCTATCTATCTATCTATCTATGTTAATCTCTGTCTATGTTCACACCCATCTCCCTCTATCTAGCCATGTTCATCTTTCTCTCTCTCTATCTGTCTATGCTCATCCACTCTCCCTCTCCCTCTGCCTCTCCTTCTCTCCCTATCTATCTATCTATCTATCTATCTATGGTTATCGATTCATGTAACTTCTTATTGTCCTCCTCCTCCTCAATATGTTCTTATTTCATGATCTCATTTCTTCTAATTAATCTTCGTTTTCTTTCCTTTATTTTACTTTTCTTTGCCTGCCTATATTCATAATCTTCTGGCTACGACTCTTCTTTTTCTCATTTGCATCCTCCTCCTCTCTTTCCTTCTCCTTTTCTTCCTCGTTCTTCTACTTTGCATCCGAAGTTTTCTTCAACTCTCTCTCTAGTTACGTTCAAGTCCTCCTCGTTCTTGTTTGGTAACCATCTTTTTCATAATCTCTTTCCTCTACTTATAGAAATACTTTTCTTTTAAATTCCTTCTCCTCTTTCTTTTCCTTCTTTTTGACTCCTTCACTTCTTTACATTCTTCTTCTCTTCATCTCGGTGATAAACGTTTTCATTTCATTTATATTATTGACATCCATTGTCTCTCTGTCTTATTTTTCATCCTTTTGCACCTCTCTTCATCCTGCTTAGCTTTTCATTCTCCTTTTTGTCTTATTCCCTTCATTCATTTCTTTTTCTTGCTCCTCTTCTTTTTTCCTTTTCTTCTTCTTCTTCTTCTTCTTCTTCTTCTTCTTCTTCTTCTTCTTCCTGTTCGTCATCTTCTTCCTTTTCTTCTTCCCCTCCTCCTTCCTACTCCCTTTTCCTTTCTTCTTCTTCTCCTCCTCCTTCTTTTTCTCATCCTCCACCTTCTTCTTCTTCTTCTTCTTCTTCTTCTTCTTCTTCTTCTTCTTCGCCGTCTTCTTTTTCTTCCTTTTCGTCGTCATCTTCCTTTTCTTCTTCCCCACCTCCTTCCTACTTCCTTGTCCTTTCTTCTTCTTCTACTTCTTTTTCTTCTCCTCCTTCTTCTTCTCATCCCCCACCTCCACATTCTTCTTCTTCTTCTTCTTCTTCTTCTTCTTTTTTCCTTTTCGTCATCTTCTTCCTTTTCTTCTTCCCCACTTCCTTGCCCTTTCTTCTTCTTCTTCTTCTTCTTCTTCTTCTTCTTCTTCTTCTTCTTCTTCTTCTTCTTCTTCTTCTTCTCATCCTCCACCTTCTTCTTCTTCTTTCTCTTCTTCGCCGTCTTCTTTTTCTTCCTGCTCGTCATCTTCTTCCTTTTCTTTTCCCCCACCTCCTTCCTATTTCCTTCTCTTCTTCTTCTTCTTGTTCGTCATCTTCTTACTTTTTGTTGTTGTTGTTGTTGTTCTTCTTCTTCTTCTTCTTCTTCTTCTTCCTGTTCGTCATCTTCTTCCTTTTCTTCTTCCCCACCTCCTTCCTACTTCTTCTTCTTGTTCGCCATCTTCTTCCTTTTCTTTTCCCCACCTCCTCCTTCTTCTTTTCCTCCTCCTTCTTCTTCTTTTCCTCCTCCTTCTTCTTCTTTTCCTCCTCCTTCTTCTTCTTTTCTTCCTCCTCCTTCTCCTCCTCCTTCTACTTCTTCTTCTTCTTGTTCTTCTTCTTCTGTCCATATTTTCCCTCCTTAACTCTTCTCTCTACTGTAGTTTACTTTCTTCCCCTCCCCTGATTCTTCTCTTGAAGGTCTTCTTGAGAATCTATTTTCATCTTTGCAGACATCGTAGATTTCCTTGAGTTTTTTTCTACGTCATCTTCTGCCTTCTTTTTTTTTTTGTCGTTTTTCTTTTATCTTCACTTTCCTGTAATTCCCTTCGATTTCTTTAAAGTCAATAACTTACTCGTGTTTTATTTTTACTGTCTTTTTCTGTCTCATTATTTCTTTCTTTCTTCTACTCGGATTGCTTTTTTCTTCTAATTTTAATAAGCTTTTCCTTCCAACTCTTGAATTCGTTCCTCTAAGTATCTTGTTCAGTTAACTAATGGTGAAGTAAAATTCGAATAAATTGAAAATAGGTCTTAGGGTTCGACAGCACGCGATAAATCATCGGCAGGGTTGCGAAGAATATGCACTTGATGGTCCTGCTCATTCTTTGAAGTTAGATGAACACGAAATATAGCCACTTTGAAAATGGGAGGACACCAAAAATGTTATCTATCTATCTATCTATCTATCTATCTATCTGTTTCCGTCTGTTCATATTTATTTCCGTCTGTTCATATCTATCTATCTATCTATCTATCTATCTATCTATCTGTTTCCGTCTGTTCATATTTATTTCCGTCTGTTCATATCTATCTATCTATCTATCTATCTATCTATCTATCTATCTATCTGTTTCCGTCTGTTCATGTCTATTTCCGTCTGTTCATATCTATCTATCTATCTATCTATCTATCTATCTGTTTCGTCTGTTAATATTTATTTCCGTCTGTTCATATCTATCTATCTATCTATCTATCTATCTATCTATCTATCTATCTATCTGTTTCCGTCTGTTAATATTTATTTCCGTCTGTTCATATCTATCTATCTATCTATCTATCTATCTACGAATACAAGGTTGGTATTAATGGAATAAAATTCCACTGACTAAAAACAATATTTTTTTTAAAAATAAGTGCGCAATACAAAGTAGAACGAATAATATTTATTTAAATATTATACCATAAGTAAGGTATGTTGTAACATCACTAAAAAAATAGTCATTTTGTTTCAACACTTCTGGTGTCTTGTCTAATGATGGTGTTGCCATTAAAACAAAGATTTTTTTAAAGAGTTCAAAACCAACCACAAGGGGAAATATATTTCCGTAAAATGTAATGGCCAATCAAATAACAAGTAGGTGATTCAAATTACGCGACAACAGACCCGATTTATTAATGTTTTAAAATTGATATTAGATTATATGGGAAATCAGGATTAATTAACCACCAATTTATTAAATCGTGATTAATTAGTCTCCAAATTATTATGTAATTAAAAAAAATAAAAGTTACGAATATTAAACTCTTAATATAACCATGCATTAAGTTTAGAATCTTACAAAATTATTGAAAGAAAAAACGGAGAAAATATGGCCAAATTTTCATGTATTGTTCATATTAATATGTAAAGTTTTCCATCCGAATCTGAGCGGAAGTAAGAGGTGCAATATATGGCTACAACATTATTAGGTTGGTGCAAAAATAATGACGTAATAACGTCAAAAACGACATTATTACGTCATTATTTTTGCACCAACCTAATAGTTACATTGACAGGGTTGTTATTAGAAATTTAGTGGACGAGGAAGAAAGGTTTATTGGTGTCGAGACAGACAGCCATCACGCCATAATACACAAACACGTAAACATGTTTGAATATATGTGCACACAATATACTAACGACAAATAAACTACATAGACAACGCAAACTACCCGTCAAAATTACAGAAACATGGAAAATCAATATACAAATATATAAACATCCTATATCTATCTATCTACGATCACATCACGTGGAAACACCGTTTCTCGTATGTTCACCGAAGTTAAGTAACATGCCTGATCAGTACCTAGACGGCTAACCGCTTGGGAATACCAGTAGCATTAAACTTGGATGTGCGGATGGAGTAATGAATAATGATTAGGAATTGTTAAGAGAAGAGCTGGGTTCATTTTCCACGTCCGTTATATCCACTTAGGCGCAAATACCTGTGGAAAAGGTATGAATCCACGTCTTTTTTCGCCAGCTATGGTCTAATTAGTAAGACTTGTATCTCAAAAACTTTATCATCTCCCAAAAAAAATAAATAAATAAAACTGCGTACAGAAGGTTTAGATTTGACTGTATTTTATTGAATATCTAAATACAATCAAATTAAGCTACAGTTGCACTAGTAATTTAGATATAATAATAAAAAAACAAAATACCACAAAACGCAAAACTAACGTGCTGGAAAATAACACTAGTAATTTATGCAACTGTAGAAGTAAAATTAGATGCCCATTACATGGAGCTAGTAAAACGGAATGTATAAGTTATAAAGCAGAAGCAACTAATATTAATGGTCAATTTAAAACGTATATAAGTTTTACTGAAGGTCCTTTCAAGCGTAGGTAGTATAACCATTTATTATCTTTATAGCTACCAAACGTTAGATATTCCACCAAACTTGCCAACCATATCTGGAATTTAAAAGGAAAAAAATAACAGGGACCCGATCGTAAGGTGGGAAATTTTAAGAAAGGTAAAAACAATATAACGTCCGTACCCGCATTTTCAAACTATGACAACATAAGAAATTAGAGATTATGACATTTCTGGATCCAAAAAAATCTTTTAAACCAAAACCTGAAATTTTAACTCCTTGCCCTGTGTAGTGGTAAAGCAACGACTCGACTGATAGTAGCAGATAGAAAACGGGAGGAGGGTAACTGACAAAATAGTTTCACACGTCAAACCATCTCACGAGCAAAGTCCTCAGAAACAAAAACGCGTCATCTTTATATAGCCGAGGAACGAATATGATTTGCAATGAGATTTCGCGTTAACTGTCCGAGACCGCCCGGTATAAAACATGGGCGCCGCCATTTTGGTTCTCCTACTCGTTGAGCAATCGGAGTTTCCACGACGCACAGATTCGTGTGCGTTTCCGAGGTAGGCCATGTTCACAATTTTCCCCACACCCTGTTATCAAAAAAATTTTACAAAGTGAATATGAGGCCGGATAAAAAAAATTAATTTAAAACCTCACTGTTATTCTTAAGATACACTCACCTCACTATCCTCCCTTATATTTAAGTTACATAGTTTGCTTTTCTTCGTTTTTTCTTCTTCTTAACTGCATACATTGGCAATGAACTTGCATTCCAGTTCCTTTCTTCCCTTTTCTTCATTTTTCTCTTTTTTTCTTTTCTTCTTCTTTCTTCTCCATACCCACTTCTTTCTATTACACTCAACGTGATGTCTTTTGATCGTCATGCGCCTGTACATTTATATAATTATGTATAATTATGGTTATTTTGCAATAAAGCGTTAAGGCGATCATTTTTAAAAATATCGCCCGAAGATACCGTAAGGTCGAAACCAAGGTCGCGTATTTTTACTGACCTCCTGATTTTAAATTTATATATATATATATATATATATATATATATATATATATATATATATATATATATATAAAAAAACCTAACCTGAACAATATAGACTATGAAAACTACACAAATATACTCAAATGCCTATATTTGGTAACAGAAGCCATTGGTTTATACCAACGGTATCCCATACTTAACACTTCTCGCTTTCACTCTCGCGTGATCATGTGCCGCGGTGAAATTTTCACGTATGCACGGGTTTGTCGTTGCTTGGAAATCTTCCATGAAAGCAAAATCAGATTATCATTATTGCCATGTCCGTGTATTGTTTAATATATTGTAATGTTATTGTCATCTTTGATAATGGCTTATGTCAGCCGAAAGCTGAGATATGATTAAAAAAACATGTATCAATATGGTGATTTTCTTTCGTCTTTCAATGACAATGTTATTAAGCTTATCAGATGTTATGAAAGGAATTTGCATAAAATAGACAAAATTGTCTATAATTTTTAATGAAACATAAATCAATGAAAACATGCGTAAATAAATATACACACACACACACATATATATATATATATATATATATATATATATATATATATATATATATATATATACAGAGAGAGAGAGAGAGAGAGAGAGGGTGATGGGTAAATTGATATTTATAATGTTGTACCTGCGCGTTTTAGTTTTTGATTTTGTTGACTGCTCAGTATAGTAGGGTCAGTTGGACAGAAGAAAGAACACCATGACGCAATTCACTCTGGCAGAAATTTGTAAAAGGCATGCTGTACTGCTTGGCATTCGCACCGGAAGATCCAATACGAACATTTCAGAGAGTTTGGGTGTCAATCTGAAAACAGGGCAGAGGATTGGTTGAGTCCAATGGTGATTACAAATGTACGCCAGCTCGGAGAACTCACTCTGGTCGTTCCGAGAGTGGCTGCTGGAAGGCCCTATGTCTGGCGACATGACTCTGCACCATGCCAAAGAAGCAGAAGAACGCAGTCATGGCTCTCACACAATTTCTGCGACCACATCACCTCTTACATCGGACCACCCAACTCACCAGACTGCAACCCTTGATTATTATCTGTGGGACATAAAACTACTTATAACACTAAAGATGAACTGGAGGCATGTATTATGGCAGTATTCACAAACTTAAACAAGGAAACTGTCCAGAAGAGATGCAGTAGGTCGTGGTTAAAGAAAATGGCAATTTTATTAAAGAAATGTACTCTTTAGTATTTCAAGATATTTGTGTGTAATTTTCATAAATATATCTGTTAAAATGTGATGTCATATTATCCATTGCACTCTGTATGTGGTGGGAATTTGTCAGGTATCCAGTTACAAAGTAACCTTCCCTCTGTCTTTTCTACAAATATTTTTTTATGGCAACTGCTCTGACGAGCTACTTTCACTGGTGTCCCAACTGCATGAAATTAAGCTACTAGGTTGGCATTTCGGTCCCACCCTTTCACTGTCGAAACGGTTGAATGTCTCTTCTACTCTAACGGTTTCTTATCTTGCACTTCCCGACAGTGGAACTCCTTTCCTCTTACTTGCTTCCCTGATAGTTCTAATCTTCAAATATTCAAGTGTAATGTCAATCGACATTTTTTGATGTCTTGATCTTCATTCCCTGTCCTCAAACACCCGTCTTTACTCTCACTCTCTGTAATCATTTGCGTGCTAGTGGCATTCCTACTTTGTTTTGGGTGATATGCATTAACTAAAACACAAAACTAACAACCGTACCTAGTTATGGAACACCATAATGTTGAGGTAGATGATGACCTGAGGCCTACAAATGCCTACTGTTCCAGATTTGAGACGATGGCATTTAGTATTTAATGTTATCAGCTGGTTATTATTATCGAAGCAAGTAGGCTCTGAAGTGAACGCAATAAGCATCGGTGCACTCATTTTTGTGCATTTTAAACAAAATATTATTAGACTATTATAGCAGATTTTTTTTTTCATAATTTTTCTTTTTGGTTTAATTTTTTTCAGCGAAATCGAAAATGAAAAAAAAACAAACTAAAAGAACCCAGATAAAAAAAAGCCCATATCTGAAACATGTTAAAATAAGATGAAAGTGTTATTTTCATTTTTGCGTAATTTAGACGCTATTTTATCCATCACACCATTTATCTGCCTATATTTCAGAGATGAGGTATTATGTACATTATTTACATTATTCGGGCTATTGTCCTCATCTTTGTCGACATATTTATTAAAACGTTTCGGCCTTTTAGTATCTGTCTATATTTCAGAGATGAAGTATTATGTACATTATTTACATTATTCGGGCTATTGTCCTCATCTTTGTCGCCATATTTATTACAACTTTTCGGCCTTTCAATATCTGTCTATATTTCAGAGATGAGGTATTATGTACATTATTTACATTATTCGGACTATTGTCCTCATCTTTCTCGCCATATTTATTAAACATTTCGGCCGTTGTACGCTCCGGTCTTTTTCAGGTGGTTGGAATGTCGAACTGAACCCTTTATTTCGCTCACTGGGGTAGAATTTTCTAGTTCCACGTGCCATATTTAATGGATGTCAGTTATCAGTTATCTCCTGTTAATTTCCCTCTGAAATTTCTTCACTGCCTTACACTCATTGGGTCTTGTCACTGGATCTAACCAACGCCATTATCCACTGTAATAAATATGGCAACAAAGATGTGAAAAATAGTTTCTCTGAGTTTCATGAACGATGTGTTCGTCATGTCTTGCTGGAAAAACAGTTTCTAGTCAGCACCTGACAATTGAATCGTGTATCAAAATCTGAATTGTGCTACCTGGAGGTAAAACAAAATGTATATTTATTATTAATATAAATTATTATTGATCAGAATAGTGTCATGTTATTACGCAGAAGAGATTTTAAAAATGTTGCAAAATAAAACAAGAAATTGTTTAAGCTACATTTAATCGATAGTACTCTTAAGAAATACGTGGTAACAAAGGAAGAATGGAAAGAGACGGGGACATTTTTAGACAAGGTGTCATGATGAGTATATTGTACTTTCTATATGTGTAACGCAGTGTCACTATATTGGCGTATTACTATCTCAGTCGATAATAATAATAATAATAATAATAATAATAATAATCTCTTTCGATAATAATAATAATAATAATAATAATCCCCTGTGGTATTAAATTTCCTTAAGCACAGCATGGGAATGTGGAACACCAAACTATACCTTAGTCACACCGGGGGCACTGCCATATCCAACCGTCTGAATATCCGACGTGGAATCTTTCAAGGAGATTATCTGTCACCCCTTCTGTTTTGTTTATCCTTAATCCCTCTTACACATGAACTGAACAACAGTAGCTATAGTTACAAAATAAATAAGAAAATATTCAATCACCTACTATACATGGATGATCTCAAACTCTTTGCCAAAGACGACAATGATTTGAAAGGCCTCCTCAATATTGTAAAATACTTCAGTGACGACATAGGTATGGACTTCGGATTAGATAAATGTGCAAAAGTAACATTCAAGAAAGTTAGAATTACAGAAACACCCTTAATAGATTTAGATTTTGTCACAAAGTTTAGGGAACTGGAGCATGATGAAGCTTATAAGTACCTAGGAATTAGCGAAGGAGATGGCATACAGCACTCCCAAATGAAGAAAAAAATAAGAAAAGAGTACTACAGGCGTGTACGTCTGGTATTAAATACTGAGGTAAACTCAAAAAACAGAATATCAGCCATAAACACATTGGCTGTCCCTGTGGTGCAATACATCTTTAATGTCCTTAACTGGACCATAGCTGAAATTAAGCGAATGGAAGCCAAAACGAGAAAGCTTCTCACTTGCTATCGCATGCATCATCCCAAAGCTGATGTTGATCGTCTGTATGTCTCCAGATCCGAAGGAGGCAGAGGATTAGTTCAACTAGAACTGTCCTACAAAACTACAACAATTGGCCTTCAAAGATATTTGAAAACTACAGAAGACTGGATGATGGTATGCGTCAAGGAACATGAAAGTAGTAAGCGTCTTTACTCCGTAATGAAAGAAGCCAACAAATTCAAAATGGAGTTTCAAATGGGCGTAGAGATGCAACTACAGCACAATACACCGGCTGAAACTGCAAAATACCTAAAAAAAGACAGCAAAGACGAATGCAACCGACCAGATAGACAAAACCCGTACCAATCAGTGGCTACGGAGTGCAGGGTTGAAAGCGGAAACTGAAGGTTTTATTCTTGCTGCGCAGGACCAATGCTTGCTCACAAGGAATTATCAAGCACATATACTAAAATATTGTGTCAGCCCAAAATGCAGATTCTGCGATAAATATCCAGAAACGATTGATCATCTTGTATCAGGTTGCACGATGTTGGCACCCACTGAATATAAAACCCGACATGACAGAGTGGGCCAATATCTGCACTGGAAAATCTGCAACTTCTACGGGAAGGAAACTGAAAGAAACTGGTATGAACACCACCCAGATCCGGTTACGGAGATAGGACCTGTTACAATTCTATGGGACTACACAATACACACACTCAGAACAATCAAGGCCAACCGCCCAGATATTGTTATTAAAGACCACAAACAAAAACAGTGCCTCCTTATTGATATGGCAGTCCCTGCTGACTGCAATGTATCTTTGAAGATATTTAAAAAGTTGTCAAAATACAAGGACCTTGAAATAGAAATCTCGAAAATGTGGCATATGGGAACATCAACAATCTCTGTTGTAGTTGGAGCCCTAGGACTGGAAAAGATTGCAGTTGACTAATTGAAGGGATTCCTGGAAGTCCATGCCTGAAGGAGATACAAAAAAATGTTCTGACAAGTACAGCCCACACTTTACGAAGGGTTTTATCTATGTAATTTTTTTTTTTTTTTGTCAGTGGAAAGTGTCATGACGCCATTTCTAACCTTAGGTCCCTGGGCGGGACCCGGAAAGAAATGTGTAAATGCCAGAAATCAAAGAAAATAAAATTAATAATAATAATGATGATATTGATATGGCATTCCTTGCAGACTACAATGTATCTTTGAAGATATTTAAAAAGCTGTAAAAATACAAGGACCTTGAAATAGAAATCTCAAAAATGTGGCACATGGAAACATCAACAATCCCTGTTGTAGTTGGAGCCCTAGGATTGGTTGGAAAAGATTCCAGTAGACTAATTGAAGGGATTCCTGGAGGTCCATGCCTCAAAGAGTTACAAAAAATTATTCTGACAAGTACAGCCCACACTTTACGAAGGGCTTTATCTATGTAATTTTTTTTTTTATTGTCAGTGGAAAGTGTCAATATACCATTTCTAACCTTAGGTCCCCGGGCGGGACCCGGAAAGAAATGTGTAAACGCCAGAAATCAAAGGAAATAATAATGAATAATGATAACAATAATAATAATAATAATAATAATACAAGTTAACGATATACGTGCACTGTAAAGCGGTAAACTAACGAAGACTATGGATTTTGATCTTGATATCAACAACAGAATTAGGGAACTGGATCAGGATGGTATATGGTATATTCTGATGAAACGAAAGTTGAGCTAAATTCAAAGGATAAGCGATCTACAGTCCGAAGAAGAAGCTTTGAAAGCTCTTTGAATTTAGCAGTAAGTACTGTCAAGCATCCTTTCAGTATAATGTTCTGGGGATGCTTTTCTTTTCATCGAACTGGTTTCTTAAAACCTATTGAAAAGGCCCTCAGGAGCGAGCAGTACAAGAGAATTTTAGAGTCTTGCCTGCTCCCTTCTGCTGAAAGAGTGCAAATCGAACGTTTGGTACTAGAAAGCGAACTAAATGGGACCAATAAAATGAAGGCTATCAACACTTTAGCTATACCCGTAGCAACATACATCTTCAACATTATTAAATGGAAGTTGAATGACATTAAAGAAGTGGACGCCAAGATCAGAAAAATGCTTACTGAAATGAGGATACACTACCTGGAATCAGATGTTGATAGATTGTACGTACCAAGAACTTTAGGAGGCTAAGGTTTAACCCAACTTGAACTGACTTTAAAAAGTTACAACAATCGGATTATGTTATGATGTTGATTTGGGGTTAGTAGAGACAAACGCCAAATAACACGTAACAATAAAAAGGGTTTTAATAGGTTGGTAAAAAGGTACAGAAATCGCCTGAGTAGTCAATAACTAGCTCAGCTAAGAACTTCTCTGTCTATCTGTCTTTTCCATGTCAACTGACATGCCACTATTTAAAGTCTTTGTTCACAGACAAGTTCATCTTCAAGAGGGGTGGTAGGTTTCCGACACAACAGATTAGAAGCATAACTCCCCAAAACCAATGACTCTCTCCTACAAATAGTAAAACACCAAATCAACTCCATCAGCAAAAAAAGAAGAAAAAAACCTGCACTCTTCAGGAAACCGTTTAATATACCTGAAATCCTATCAACAAAAAACGAAGCGAATACCATCTACACCAAACGAGTAAAACAGAAAGGAAAAGAAAAACTTAGCTAAAGTAAATTACAACAAAACTGGGAGGATAAGGCGTTGCATGGCAAAAGAAGCAGATGTGGACGAATACATCAATAGCTGATGAGCACGGGGCTGAAAATAGTGACAGAAGGCATAATTATTGCAGCCCAGGACCAAAGCCTCACACCCAGATCCTATCAATGTCACATAATCAAGGATAAAACTAACCCGAAATACAGGGTATGCGGAAAATATAATAAATCTGTCGACCATATTATCACAGGATGTCCGGAACTGGCAAAAAATGAATATACTCACAGACATAACAATTTAGCGACATATGTGCACTGGAAGATATGCCAGAAGCACAAAATCGAAACAACTGAGTGATGGTATGAGCAGACACAGTTATCCAAAATAATGATGTAACCATCCTCTGGGACATGCCAATGGGAAATAACAGACAACACGCCTGCTATTATCATAAAAGACAGGAAGTGTATACTTATTGACATAGCAGTACTATCTGAGAGAAGACACAGTTACCCAAAATAATGATGTAACCATCCTCTGGGACATGCCAATTCAAAGGGAAATAACAGACAACACGCTTGATATTATCATAAAAGACAGGAAGTGTATGCTTATTGACATAGAAGTATCATCCGAGAGAAGCATCTCCATGAAAATTCTCTAGAAATTGTTCAGATACAAAAATCTCGAGATCAGTATTAACAGGATCTGGGGAATGAACACTGAGACTGTACCAATAGTAATTGTATCTCTGGGCCTCGTGATAAAAGGAATAGACAGTTGTACTAACAGTCTCTAAGGTAACATCAACATACAAGTCGCCTCGAAGATCACCCCACTAGGAACAGCCGATATACTAAGAAAAGTACTATCAATTAAATGGCAATATTCCTATAGTGCTTAAGGACCATAGTTTAGAGCCGGCTCTACAGGATACAAAGTAGGAAACATAATGTACACACATAATAATAATAAAAATAATAAGCTGAAACCTAATGTTTTATTCTTGCTGCACATGGGCAATGCTTGTTAACTAGAAATTATCAAGCACACATACTGAAAAATTATGTTAGCCCCAAAATGCTGATTCTGTGATGAATATCCTGAAAGAATTGACCATCTTGTATCAGGTTTCACGGTGTTAGCACCAACTGAATATAAAATCCGGCATGATAGAGTGGACCAATATCTGCACTGGAAAACGTACAACGGGAAGGAAACTTCTACATTTTTCAACAGATTTCAACAAAACCTCACAGGACTACGTAAAATTACCTTGCGGTGGTTCTGACAGCGGCAAAAACTGGAAAAACACAATTGTTTTTGCACAAAATCAATTTGAAAACACGATTAAGAGGAATCGCTGTGAGAATGAAAGGGGGACAACTCATATCGAGTTATACTTATTATAAACCCCAGGTTGTTTGTGTGTGTGTGTGTGTGTGTGTGTGTGTGTGTGTGTGTGTGTGTTCGTTTATATATAGGATCGGATTTCCTACATTTTTGCAACCGATTTCAACAAAACTTCACATTTTTTTGGCAGGTAGTGTTTCTTATTTTCTTGTATACTTTTTTCTTTATTTTTACATTCAGAATGCTTTAAAAATTCCATTTACAAGACAATTGTTTATAATAAAATTCTATTAAATCGGTAGACTGATAACGATTGAAAACAATGTTTTTGTTTGTGTTTGGGTTTGACCAATTCGTAAAAAAAAAAAAAAAAACTAATTAAGACATGCGTGTCCGTCAACCTTAAACAATAATCTTTGTCAATTTTATTTTAAAGTCTTTATGAGAGTCGATACTTGATCTATCTCTTACTGTTATATCCTCGGGCAACGCCGGGCTCTACTGCTAGTCGTTACTAAAGACCGCAAATTTAAAATGTACCTTCTCATTGACAAGTATCTTTAAAGATCTTCAAAAAATTATCAAAATACAAGGACCTTGAAATCGAAATCTAAAAAAAAATGTGGTACATGGGGACATCAAAAATTCCAGTTGTAGTTGGAGCCCTCGGATTGATTGAAAAAGATTCCAGTAGACTCATTGAAGGTATTCCGGGTAACCCATGCCTTAAAGAAATAGAGAAGATTCTCACAGGTATAGCCCACACATTACGAAGAGATTTATCTGTGTAAAATATGGGTGATTTTTTTTTAAATGCTCAGTGGAAAATGTTATAGTGCTATTTCTGACTTTAGGTTGCTAGCCTGGACGTGGAAAGAAATGCGTATACACCAGAAATCAAAGGAAATAATAAAAATGTTATTTTTAATAATAATAATAACAAAAGTAGAGTATAATTTTTAAAAATGGCCGAAAAAGTTGATTTAATATAATGTATAATTATTCGTGGCAACATAATAATGTCATTTAAAATTGAATCCTCGTGGGTCGTCTCTAAGCCTCTTTGGGGCTAAACACTTCTTAAGAAAAATATCTTTTGTTAAGCTTTTGAATAGAATCTTCCTAAACTTAATCTACGGATGGATTTGCATGGATTTGCCAAAAAAAAAAAAAATTCTTTTGCCAAATAGATTCATTACGAAAGTATGTTTTTTGTTATTACTTTTCTTGTTAAGTGGTGGCTTTTTTCCAATAACTGTTCTTTTGTGTTTTGGATTCGTGGTTCGTTAAATTATTTCATCTTTGTTGTCAAAACCTAAAACAAACCCTCCACGAAAAAGAAAAAAAATGATTTGATTTTAATTTAACAAATAAAAAAATGAAGTTTAAAAACTATTAAACGCAAATGCATTTAATCCTTTTTCTCCCCACCCCATTTTCCCAATCAATATGATTTTCTCTTCTATTTATAATTTATTTTTCTGCTCCTTGATTTTATATTTCTCTCTCATTTCTCAACCCAAAGGATTTAGTTCTCATTGAAAGCTGAAAAATCTAATTTCTAAATGCAATCGGAGAATAATTACCTCCCCTTTGAACCGACAGCGTTAAAAAAAAAAAAAAAAAAAAAACATACGAGAAATCTGCAAATGAAATTCTCAGGGTTACAGCTTTCGGGTGACGGCAGAAGATCTGAGCTTAATACTATGACAAAGTTCTTTTTTTAAAATTTCTATTTTTAGTTATCTAATTGGGAAAATGGCTGCTTTCAAAATCGTAGCGAGTAAAAATTTAATTTATTTTGGGATAAAATTCAAAGATGATGCATTATCGTCATTTATTAATGAAAATGATGACAAACTGAAGGCAAAATTTTGGGAAATTGATAGCAACATTTTACGATATTTGCCGAGTAAATTCTCAGTATTTATAAAATTCTTTGTCAATTTAAAACGTCATTTGCGGCAGATATTATTCTAAAACAATATTTCTCAAACCTGTTTATTCTATTACTCGGAGATGCCCAACAGACGAGAGTAACTTTATTTGTTTGAAATTTTATTTTCCGAAATTTAAATGGTTACTCCATTTTAAAAAATACAGTGAATGTCATGGAGTGTTAGAGAATTTTATTTTATTTATTTTATTTTATTTTTTGATGAAACGTTTACTACGGTTTCAAATCAAATCGTTAGTATGAAAGCTAAGCTTGCACATATATATCATTACGCATATCATTACATATACAGATGGGTAAATTATCGCCATTTGATATTTTTAATTACGCGCATGCGCGTTGTTTGTTTTTTGATTTTGTCCACTGAACAGTATCGTAGGGTCAGATGGGAACCATCGGCGAGAAAAATGAACGCCATGATATAATTCACTCCGCTAGAACTTTGGAAAGAGCATGGTGTATTGCTTGGCATTCGCTCCAATACGAATATTTCAAAGTGTTTGGCTATCAATCTGAAGACAGTGCAGAGTAATCGGAAAGATTTGGATGAATCTAATTGTGATTATGAAGGTATATTCTAATTAGAAGATAATTCCCGAATATGTTTGTGAGGGTCTCAGACTTAACACCGATGGCTCCATTAAGTGCCTTGCGTGAGTTTTCCTGCCCTGGGTCAAGATGGTGGCTGCTGGAAGACCCACTGTCTGTCAACAGGACTCTGCATCATGCCACACAAGCAGGAGAACCCAGTCATTGCTGTCAGGTAATTTCTTCGACCATATTACCCCTTACATCTGGCCACCTAACTACCAAGAATGCAACCCCCTTGATTATTACGTTTGGGCGCAGGCGAGCGAAAGATCGACGAATCTCCTTATTAAACCAAAGATGAGCTGAAGGCAAGGGTTATGGCAGCTTTCCAGAAGACCGACCAGAAGAGATGCAAGGGATTCCGAAGATCTTTGGAGGTCTTTGTTGAAGCTAATGGCGATTTTATTGAATAAATGTTCTCTTTAGTATTTCAAGATATTTTGTTGCATGTTTGGTATATATATATATATATATATATATATATATATATATATATATATATATTAAAATGAGATGTCGGTGTTATTTTCATTTTTGCATAATTTAGACGATAATTTATCCATCACACACTGTATGTGTCATTACGAATATATCTCCTAATTCCTCACAGTACACTTTTTATCTATCTCTTCCAATTTTAGTGAAATAAGAAAGGGAAGTTGGTTCACTGTGTCGTGCCAAAAGTTTTTCTTGTCAGAATCCATCTTGCACATTTATAAATCTACCATTCATCCATGAATTGAATTATTGTTGCCATATCTGATGTGGTGCTCCTACTGGGAATCTCAAAATTCTTGACAAAATCCAGAGAAGAGCCTGAAATTCAATCGATTCTGACCAGGCATCTCGTCTCCAGTCGTTTTCTAACCGACTTGACGTGGCTTCCCACTCTCTTTTCTACAAACATTTTCATTCCGACATCTCGTACAAGTTGTTTTTTTCTTGGTACTCCGACTACATGAATGTAAGCGTGCTAGTAGATTAGCAACTAGCACTCACCGTTGAACTAGCTAGAGGCAACCGCCATTTTGTCACAAATATTTTTTACCTCGCATTTCCAAACTGTGGAACTCAATTCTGATTTCTTTCGTCCCTGATAACTACAATCATCAAAAATTTAAATTCAGCACCTTGTGTCTTCTTGAACTCCGTTCATCTTTTGTCCTTTCCTCAATCCTCCCTATTCTTAGTCTTCTTTTTCAATTGCATTCACTGTATCTTTACTGAAATCTCGATGTAAAAACTCCAATTCTTATGAGATAGCAAATAATATATATTCATAAACAAACTTAGATGAAGCGCAGTTATGTTCCTTATTCAACAGTAAGTAAATTAATGGCATCTAAAAGGCAAATCATTTTTATTTCATAGCTGAACATTTTAGCTTCATAAAATAAACCTTAAAGAAACTCGATTACATTATTTAAGTTAATATTCACAGCCACTGCTCTGACCAGCTTTTCTAAACTGGTGGCCTGAATACATGAATTTAAGTGTGCTACTAGATTGGCATCTAGGTCCCACCCGTTTACTGTTGAAATATCTAGATGCAATCGCCACTTCTACTCTAACGGCTTCTTTTCTCGCACTTTCAACCCGTGGAACTCCCTTCTGTTCCCTTGCTTCCCTGATAACTACAATCTTCTAAATGTGTCTTCTTGAACTGGTTCATCTTTGGTCCTTTCCTCAATTCTCTCTGTTCTCTATTTTCCTTTTCACTTTCACTTTCACTTCCTGTAACCCCCTGTGTACTAGTAGCATATATATATATGTATGTATGTATATTACATAGAATAAAACTCCAAAGTTACCTAATTCAAATAGGTATTTCGAGTCACTACTTTTAGGACTTGTCAACTCAGAGATATGAACAACGTATCTCATCTTTCTTTGCTTAATACTGAAAGCCAACTCTATACAATGATAGTCATGAAAATAACTCCAGTAATGCAAATGTTTTATTTGCTGAAATATCGATGTAAAAAACCCTATTCTTATGAGATAGCAAATGATAGATATCCATCACAGTATAAGCCAACTCAAAGTAAAACCCACTTATGTTCCTGATTCAACAGTAAGTAAATTAATGGCATCTAAAAGGCAAATCATTTTTATTTCATAGCTGAACATTTTAGCTTCATAAAATAAACCTTAAAGAAACTCAATTACATTATTTAAGTTAACATTCACAGCAACTGCTCTGACCAGCTTTTCTACTCTGGTGCCCTGAATACACGAATTTAAATGTACTACTAGATTGGCATCTAGGTCCCACCTGTTTACTGTTGAAATAGTAAAATGCAAGGGCTACTTCTACTCTAACAGTTTCTTTTCTCGCACTTTCAACCTGTGGAGCTCCCTTCTGTTTCCTTGCTTCCATGATAACTACAATCTTCAAAACTTTAAATGCAACGTCAATCGCCATCGTCTGTTGTCTTGTTCGCCTCCTGTTCCCTCCCCCCTTCCTGATTACTTTCAATCTTCTCATTCATACTCCCTTTAACCCAACATTCTTTCTTGTGTCATTTTCAGATTGCTTCTGGGGTGAAACGATTAAAAAGAACTACACTAAATTCACTAATTATCAATTAACTAACTCGTATATATTCTAATTAACAATCTATATATTTTAATTAACAACCTTACATATATTCGAATTAAAAAAAACAAACTTGTATATATATATATATATATATATAGTAATTAACAATCCTATATATATTCTAATTAACAGTTTTATATATATTCTAATTAATAATTTTGTATATATTTTAATTAATAACCTTGTATACATTCTAATTAACAACTTTGTATATATTGTAATTAACAACTTTTTATATATTGTAATTAACAACTTTGTATATATGCTAATTAATAACCTTGTATATATTCTAAGTAAAAACCTTGCATACATTCTAATTATCAACTTTGTATATATTCTAATTAACAACTTTGTATATATTGTAATTAATTGCCTTGTATATATTATAATTAATAACCTTGTATATATTCTAATTACCAACTTTGTATATATTCTAATTAATAACCTTGTACATATTCTAATTAACATTTTTGCATATATTCTACTTAATAACCTTATATATATTCTTCAATGACATAGTAATAAAAAAGTTGGTATATAAATTAAGACTAAGTTGGATGTATTTGCGTTAACTTAGTTTTCAATTCGCTGGTTTATTTTTACCAATACAGGCTGCAATTTTGGAGTCATGTGGAGGCGAGCGCAGTATTATTTTTCATATGGTATATTAACGAATACCTATTTCACATACGTATGCAGTGGCAAACAGGGACATAAAACCCAGAACACTTTGCACCAGATTTGTGTACACATCACCTTTTTTTATTGTGACAAGAACACACTTTATAATTTCCCCACATTTTTTCTTCTTACAAAACAAAGCAAATAATTTTACAATAAAATTCGGCTTAATACAAATATATTTTCTTTTCCTGCCATGTGTCATTTAAGTGCTGGAATTTCTGACTCAACCTACGAAATCGTTTTTATTCTTTGCGAAAAACCGTTTTTCTTTTTTCTGCAAATCAGAGTAACTTCTAAAAACCTGTGAATTGCTTAAACAAATAATTTTTATATTTAGATGTTGGGTATTTATTCTTCATGTTTCTCTGTTTACGACACTTTATGATCGGGTATCTCCGAAATTATTATTGTTTGATTTGCTATCCTACTTTTCTCTGTTTCGGCCGAATGATGATGATCATATCTCAGCTGCAGAACGCAGCTTCGTGACACGACACTATCGTCACGACTTGAACTGATCCAAGCAGAGTCGGCAGTGACGGGCAGCCAAGGATGTCAGATAACCTCAAGGCGCACAGCGAGGCAGAGAGATACCTGAAAATAGTCCCAAGTGCGCCAAACAGAAAAGTACCTGCTTGGCGCATTTCCCTGATTTTTCCTCAGCCAGGTCTCTGCACTTCTGTATTTCCGCCTGCCTTACCATCACGATATTCTTAGCCCCCAGGATCCGTTCAGAACTGCTCTTGTGTACAACGGTTATATCAGGTCGAGTGCTCTCCAAGTGCTTGTCAGTCAAGACGATCCTATCTCGCGTAAGTTTCAGTTGCTCATTCTCTGCTACTGATTGTAATGAATGCTAGTACTACTCCTCTGGTCATTCGAGGTTTCTCACACAAAATGCAAAAGGGTAAATCTACTGCCCTAGGAGTAGAGGATTTGATGTAATATGTTCATAAAACCTTCACTTTTATTATTATTATTATTTTCATTTTCTTTGATTTCTGGCGTTTATACATTTCTTTCCGGGTTCCGCCCAGGGACCTAAGGTTAGAAATGGTATCATGACACTTTCCACTAACAGAAAAATAAAATAAAATATTACATAGATAAAGCCCTTCGTAAAGTGTGGGCTGTACTTGTCAGAACAATTTTTTGTATCTCCTTGAGGCATGGACTTCCAGGAATCCCTTCAATTAGTCTACTGCAATCTTTTCCAACCAGTCCTAGGGCTCCAACTACAACAGGGATTGTTGATGTTCCCATATGCCACATTTTTGAGATTTCTATTTCAAGGTCCTTGTATTTTGACAGCTTTTTGAATATCTTCAAAGATACATTGCAGTCAGCAGGGACTGCCATATCAATAAGGAGTCACTTTTTTGTCTGTGGTCTTTAATAACAATATCTGGGCGGTTGGCTTTGATTGTTCTGTCAGTGTGTATTGTGTAGTCCCATAGAATTGTAACAGGTCCTATAATTTCCACCAGGTTCTTAAGAAGAATTTCTACTCGACATGTATGGTCTCCTCAAGATTCACAAAGTTGGTATTGGAGACTATTGGACAATGCACTAGTAGGTAAAAGCGCTGGTTTGTGAATTTGTTGAAATATTGTTCGTGATTTCAATCCCTAGTTAGGGCAATGTGTGATTGCACTCAGTGGAAACGGATGAGCAATAAATAACACTAAGAATTAAACGATATCCTAACATAAGCAGAGGAACGAGAAAAAACTCCCCGTAGATTAATAAAGGGATCAATTCAGAATTCCCTGTAGGATATACACCTGAGGAAGGCCGCTGGGCTCAAAGACTGAAACGTTGTAATAACAACGCCAAAGATGAGGACAATAGTCCGAATATAAACAGCGTAAGTATCAATTTATTTTTCCTCAAATGCCTGCATTTCTGGGTATTCCCGCTGTGGTCTGTACGAGATCTCGTCTTGACTCTCGTGTTCAATGGCCTTAGTATTTTCTGTATCTTTCCCTTTTGCTTGTCTTCATCGTTTCCTCTACTATTTCAGTCCCTTATTTCCTTCTTTTTTTACTCATCCTTTTTTTCTTTCCTCTTTATCTATTTTGTCAATTCTTCTATTCTACATTACTATTTACTATTTACTTTCTTTTTTCTCCTTTCCTCATCATCGTCTGAATTGTTCCATTCCTAATTTTCTTCCCAGCATTCCTTCTTCTTAAGTCTCCATGTTTCGCTCATGTTTATCATTGCGATAGCTCTTTTATCATTGATATTTAAATTTTTACTTTGATAATATTAACTAACTCGCCCGCTTCTCGTTCACTAGTCCTTTTCATCCGACCCTTTTTGCTCAACGCAGTTATATTCTGACATCAAAATGGAATTAACACCGCCTCTGTTCCGCAAAAAAGAATTGTCGAGAAAAAATAATAGCAAATAAATTTTTCATTAACTATGAATCTGGAATTTGATTAAATAATGCGTAGAAGAGAAATGGGCAAATTAATCTCGTATTGGATTAGAATCTTTTCCTCCTTGTCAGAAAGGACACAGCTTCACCTACTTTTGTATTCAGCAATCTTAATAAAGGGAAGCAATTTCGACAGATTAAGTTGATTTCTCTTGCTGATTGAAAATGTTTGAGATAGATTCACAGTTTAACATTTAATGATGGCTAGCGCAGAATTTAAAAAAAAAAAAAGTTTTCAGGTTTTCTTTTTTAATTCCCAGTTTTCCCATGCTGTCAAAAATGGCGAAGAATTTAAAGATGCCGTAGAACGGTACGCATATGAAAAAAACTGCTGCTCTGCACTTCTTTCTTACGATCGGTAAAGCTTCTTGCTTTCCAGTAGACTTTAATCTTAAACAATTTAAAAGCAATATCGACGTTATTTACTGTCTTCTTTAATCTTTGATGTTCTATCTACTTAATAGTTAGTTTTCAGCCGTATTCTCTAATACTCAGTAACCCATTAAATCTTAGTGACTTTATTGCCTTGCTTGCGATGAACTGATTAAAAAGTATTAATAACGAGCAATAGGCATATCAATAAAACAGTTTGTGTATGTAGAGAGGAAGTACGTGTATACTGATATATATATATATATATATATATATATATATATATATATATATATATAAAAAATAATTGCCAAAAACACACAGGCGAACACTACACAGCATAGGAAGTGTGTGTGTGTGTGTGTGTGTGTGTGTGTGTTTGTGCATGTATATATATATATATATATATATATATATATATATATATATATATATTTACTGGCTCCTGAAAAATCAATTTGAGTTGAGCTCTCTGGGGAGGTGGTGTGGGTTGGTAAACAGTGACTATTATAGCTATATATAGCGAGACTCTTCGCAAATGCGAATTGAGTCACTGTCGGTCACTGGGCGTGTTTCGAAAAATAAATCCGCTAAAATCCACCTTCGTCCCTACCGTGCGCCGACGGCTTAATTGTTAGAATCTCCGACTAACACCAATACAGTCGGGTTTCGATCCTAGCTAGAAGCAATCGGATGTCTAGCCACACTGATTGGCTGCGAAACACTCTGTCTGTGGATGACGTTATATATATATATATATATTTCGAGCACTTTTTTTTTTTTAAATAAAAACAAAAGAACTTCGGACGGATAGTTTACCTAGCGAATTCTTTCCTATTTTCTATATATTTTCACACACACTATTATATATATATATATATATATATATATATATATATATATATATATATATATATTCACAACTATTTTAATTGTTGATAACTGTCTTATTCTGTTTCATATCTATCTATCTATCTATCTCAGTATATTCACATATATCTATCTATCCCAGTCTGTTCACATCTATCTATCTATCTATATGCGTTCAATTTTTTTCTCTCTAACAAGAGCGATTTTTTTTCTATCCTCAGATTTCAATGTTATGATCTGACATGTTGGTCTCGGTCACTTTGCTACCGACGTAAAGTCGCTTCCCTTTGGCTTTTCTCTGAATATTTTCACGGTAATCGTTCTGATGAGCTGTCCCTTTTTGGTACTTAGACTTGTATGGATTTCAGCGCAGTACTAGATTGGCGGTATGGTCTCATCATTTTACAGTTGAAAAGAATTAAATATAACCGTATTTCCTATGCTATCTTCTATCGCATTTCTGGTTTATATAACTCTCTTCTAAAGTCTTGCTTCCCCGTCAACGTTGCTCTTCAAAAATTTAAATGCAATATCAATGGTTTTCTTCTGTTTTCTTAATTCTTTTACTGTTCTCTCTTCTTAATAGATGTTTTCTCATATTCTCTCGTACTTGCATCTTAGTGGCTTTATTGCCTCGCATTGGATGAAATGATTAAAAACGTTAATTTCTGTCATTCAAAAACAAAACGATGTCTACCTATTTTTAATAGATTACACAAAATCTTTTAATAAACAATCTCACAGATAAATGTTGGAACTGCTAGGTAACCTTGACATATGACAATAATCCAGAAACTGTAATGGCAGCAAACTGACTGCATATGGATAGAAAATTAGTTCAGTAAATATACAAAAATAGAAAATGGTGTAAGACAAGGATGTGTCGTCTCGCCGGACTTATTCAGCCTATACAGTGAGGTGACTCTGAGAGAACTAGAAGTCCTACCAGGATTCATTATTGGTGGACACAATCTTTACAACAAAAGTAATGCAGATGACACGGTATTGATAGAAAACAAAGAAGAGAAGGTAGTGAAAGCATGAAAGATTAAATGCATGTTTATTATCTGAAAGAACAGCCCAGCAGGCAAATTGCAAATTGGAAATACCAAAATAAACTATGTACAACAATTTTAATACATAGGAAGATTTTTTAACGGAAGATAGACAAGGCGACACAGAAATTATAAGGTACATTGGGATAGGGAAAGATGCCTTTCAAAAGCTAAGTAAAGCATTAAGAATAAGGAAAATTTCATTAGAAACCAAGATTGCTGAAGAGTACCGAACGGTTATATAATTAAATACTTGACAATATCCACACAGATGAAACTGGAGGCGATAGAAAAATGATTCTACAGAAGGATGCTAAGAATGCACACGTGAGCAACAACAAAGTTTTAGAGAATATGTATGTAAAAGGGTGCTTACAATTAGCACCAGAAGGAGTCAGTTGAATTTTCTATGTTACATATTGTGGAAAGAGACAAAAGCCAGATTTACTAAGTGCAGGAGAAGATAAAATCTTATGGTAAATTTAGCAATTTCATAAGTAAAACAATGAGGCATATCTGCCAATCTAACTGTTATATAGGAATAAAATGTCGCTGCTGACACTTGATTATGAACATAGATCGCCAGTGAGCAAACACACGCGATCCCATTATTGAATTAAGTAGACCACGTGACCATAGAGGAAACGCATATATGTGAGGTAGCCTGTGTTTAATTGATCGCATTTCTAGTCTATCCTTTATTACTATACGGCTCACCATTTCTATTCTATTTTCTATTACTATATGCACCGCTATTCTCTACTCTATTCACTATACTATTCCTCTATTCGGATCACTATAAAGGTTACTTTCCGAGTGAGTATTATAGAGCAATTATTATTAGTACGAGTGCTATTCGAAGGCGTATGACACCAGTATTGTTCAATGGCATTACTATAGTTGCATCTGCGATTACAAAGTCTCTACTACAACGAGCATTGCAAAAGTGACAACGAGTGTTCATTGACATCACAAAAGTGGCAACATGATGTGTGATATTGTCTAGAAGTAGATATTAGATGAAACAGATATTGAGCTTTTAGTGTGTAAAATTTATTTATCATCTCTCAGTTGCGTCCTTGGACAGAGTGCACTCTGGTCCAACTTTGTCAAAGTACAGAGACGCAACTGAGAAAAATTATACTGAGAGGTGACCAACCCTGGAGAACAGCTGCCCGGGGCAGCGATCTCTCATTGCACCAGAGAGAGAGAGAGAGAGAGAGAGAGAGATCAGTGTTTGCATCGAGGCCAGCACAACCGACGGTTACAGGGGATGCAGCAATTTTTATTCCTAGCTCGGGTGTACGCGCTCGGGCTCCCCATATTAAACTGACATTGTGTCCCTGACCTTGTGGGGGGAAAGTGGTGAGTAAATACACATTACTGTGGCACCATGCATACCTGACGAGTTGAAAGAAATATTCATAGATATATGATTTGTTTTTTACGGTTTATCAACCATTTAATAATTATTTAAGGCCGAAAAATATTTTGGGTTTTAAGAATAATTCTTTCTTTACATTCAAGCGATCTGGGAGAAAGAAAGGGAAAACGAAGAAGAAAGAAAGAAAAAATAATACGAAAACAGGTCATAGGCGAGCACACACACACACACGGCTAGAACTGATAGATAGCAGGTGTCGAAAATATTCAGGTCACCTGAGGAACAAGAATTTGACCGATTTCCGCGTGTCCACGAAAAATGGAAGTTTGTTATCAATTGGATGTCACCCAAGGAAAAGAAAGAAAGGAGGAAAAAGAAGAAACGAAGTTTAGGGACAATGAAAATATTGATAAGTAACAAGTGGAAAATGTGTCATTGGAATGATAGTAGAGGTCTAAGTGGGTGGGGAAGTATCTAAGGATATGAAGACAAACCATTAATACGAAAACACAGACAGTCTTCAGAATTAGAAAAAGCCCACACAAGATGTTGTCACTGGCAAAATTTTTTTTTGACAGAATAAATGCCCGCCCTGCGATAATAAAAATTTTGTTATCAAGCTTCGAGCGAAAGGAAAATGAAATATTTTTTATTTTCGCTTCAAAACGCCAACTAGTCTGAGAAATTCCTTTCTTAGATCATATCCAATTAGCGATAAACTGCTTGACAAATACCACGTGTTAAAAAGCCGAGAGTGTCATCTCAGTCGCTCATGATAAGGGCGATTTAATTAATATTTTTGTTTTTTAAGCAAAGGTATTTCTTTCCCAAAACAAAGCCACGGATTGTCTACGCCCGACTAAGACGTCATTGGCTAAATAGATCACATGAGATACGAAGGAGGAGGAAAGATACCCGACCAGGACCTCATTGGCCGAGAGCGATCACGTGACGCACGAGGAAAATCGGTCGACGCCCCTATCAGAAGTGTAAGTGTGAGGAACCGATACGAAGAAGTGGGGAAGTGGGTACACGCCCCTCAGAGGCACAGTAAGGAAGTGGGAGTGAGAGGAGAGTTACCGAAAATGGAAAAGAATGAAAAATCCCTAACCATAAGAAGGGTGGATACGTATTTAGAATTATCGAAGAACCCCTGGCGCCGACAGACCCACCCCAGTTTTGACGGCGTCAATAAAAGCGAGACCCCAACCGACAGAAATCAGTTGAACCGCGGACCCTGGCGAGAAGTTTTGAACCTTGGACGACAAGCAGAGATGAGCGCCCAGTGTTGAAACCGCGTCAAGATAGCTGACCAAGATTCACGCACACTTCTGGACTCTTCTTCAACCAAGAACAAGTAGTTTGAAGAGCGACTTAGAATCAGACCACAGAAATAAGTTTTCGACTTTCGTCCAAAGACACACCGAAACACAAATTTCTTAGGGAGCAGACAACACGAAGCCTTAAAGTTGCCTAGTGAAAGCGTCGTGCCACAATCCACAGAACAGGTCAGGAAGTAGACATAGTCCTATGTACCGAGCAAATAGACATAAAAAAGATTTTATTTTATTTTCTTTTATACATAATTGTGTTATCACCCCCGTTGAACTCAGCTTGCATTACGGCCCCAACCCCTGTTTGATCTCGTCTGTCTAAGATCAATTCACAACGTGGGTAGGCAGACTGGAGATCAGTGCAGTTACCCTGGTAACCAGGCGTTGGAAGCAGGTTGGGAACGGCGAGGCTGGTATCAATCTAACCAAAGGGTTAGAACGTCACGTTTGGAGCAGCGACACCCGGACGGAGCAGAAAGGAGCGAATTGCTGACGCCGCGGCGAAGACGTCACATTACTCTAAAGTAGTTTGTAACACGTTCATTTATCATCTTTCAGTTGCGTCTCTGTCTTTGGTCAGAGTGAGCTCAGGGGCAGTCACGTCGAAAGACAGAGCTGCAACTGAAGTAAATTTTACTGAGAGGTGCCCCGCCCTGGGGAACATCTGCTCGAGGCCGCGCCCAATCATTGCACTGGAGAGAGAGAGAGAGAGAGAGAGAGAGAGAGAGAGAGAGAGAGAGATCGTTGCTCGCACCGAAGCCAGCGCAAACGACGGTTGCATGGATTCGGGGAATTTTTGTTCCTAGCCTGGTTGTATGCACTCGGGATCCCCGCATTAAACAGACCTTGTGTCCTAGAATGTGGAATAAATACAATTTTACTATAACCAGACGGAGATATGCCAAATAGCAGAGTCGCATCTGGTGAAACAAACTCATTGTTACGGGGAATTTTTACCCGTGCCTATGGGCCCAGAAAGCCCCACTTAAAAAAAAACGGTCTTGTGCCACATCGGGTCTTGTGGGGATTTCAGTGGTCACCTGTTTAAATTACCCTAGAGATGGCGCTTTTTAATCTCAGAATTCGTGGGAGAACTGAATTCCAATTTTGCATTTATTCATATAGATTCCATAATATAGGTTTTACTTAATTAGTTATGTTTCTCTAACTCTTCAAATATTGAATGTGTAACTACTTCTAATTTCTCTTTTCCCATCTTTACGCTATACTAATTTTATCTTATCAATTGTCCAATGTTCTGTCACCCATGAAATAAGAATAATTGTGTTATGGTTCGGTTCCTTGTACCATGGTGATAGTCCAAGGTAGAACCAATAAAGAAGAACTCGAACACGTATATGGAATAACACAGATATATTACAAACAGGAATATATACAGAGAAGTAGAAGTGTTAGTACGAACAATCAGGTTTAGTAGAGAGAACAATGTAGTCTCGACCAATATCACTATTCCAATGTCTTGCAGTAATCGTCTGAACGCGACTCTGTTTGGACTGCCTCTGACTCGACTCTTGACTCGACTTGAACGACTGACTGACGATATTCAGTCATCCCACCACACTGGGGCATCATGTGGCACAAGGTCGGTTATTTAATGTGGGATCTCCGAGCCCGTGGGCTCGGCCTAAAAATATGCCCATTGAACCCGTATAAATGGGCTCAGGGCCGGTTTACCTCCCCGAACGAGACTCCGCCCCTCGGCGTAGCCTCGTTCGGGTTCCTCCCCGCCCGAAGGCATAGAGTTCAACTGTCATTCAAGAGTTGAGCGACTGACTTCCTGCCTACTCCCGAGGCGCAGTATTTATTAAGTATGGAATAGTCCATTATTATTATTGTTATTATGGGTAAGATCCCATAACAAATTGTTTGTACTGGAAATAAAGATCTATGTACCTCAAGTCGTCTTTAAATTCACTGACAGCAGAAGAATAACCGATGAACTTTTAAAAGGTAAGCTTTAGCATTAATTCAATTGTTAAATGCAGCGATCAATTTTAGTTTTTCTGTAGTTTATTGATGCCTATCGTATCTACACCTGCCGAGATATTGTGATGATGGCCAAACCAAGATTCTTTCACAGGAGCTAGCTTAAATGCCACCTGATAGGGCGGGTTTTAAACTAGTTTATAAATTGTGCACTGTAATTTTGGATACAAAAGTAAAAAAAGAGTTACTCTCTTTGAACCATGAAAGCAAAGATAATGGCTAGTATAATATATTAATATATGTTTTTAACCTCGCATAATCTGGCAACCCTGAATCTGAGATCAACGAAAATCGTTCCCTGCGCCTAATTTTTTTATGGTTTTTGAATGAGCTATGAATCTTTGAAATCGGACCAGTGGGAGCGCAGGAGTTGCTTAAACAAACATACGCACAAACACACATATATACACTCTGCTTTATATATAAGATTATTCTGATATATATATGTTATATATGTTTAAGTTATATTTTTCATACTTTTATAAATGATATCCTGTAAGTAATCTTAATCCTTTCACCCCAAACAAAGCAAGAAAACCACAAACTTAGAAACGTGACACTGAGTGTTTGAGAATATAAGAAAAACACTATTTAAGAAAGAGAAATGGGATATTGACTACAGTCACATTCTCATCGCCATAACGTAGTTTCCCTGTTCCTTTTCTCTGAATGATTTCATGGTAATTGTTCTAATGAGCTTTATGCTATGTTACCTAGAATTTAGAAATGTAAGCGCAGTACTAGATTGGCGGCAAGGTCTCATCATTTTAGTTTAAATGACTAGGTGTGTATAGCAAAAGGTCTCTGATGCCAGTACAAGCTAATTAAGCAGCTCAGCCCCATTATAATGTACGTCGATATTTACTAAGCTGAACTTCCAAGTGTTCGGAAACGGGGGTATGTTGCGATAATCTTCGAATATTGCTTTTAATATTGCTGCCACAGTCTGGTGCTCCTGCTATATAATTAGATGTTCTTGATATAATTCAGAGAGAAATCTACAATGATATTAGTCCTGACATGACATCTCGGCTTCACTTACTTTCACATCACTGTTACATTGCCTTCCTCTTTTTTATAAACATTTTCACATCACTGTAATATTGCCTTCCTCTTTCCTATAAACATTTTCTCGGTAATTGTTCTGAAGAACTTTCACATTTTCACATCACTGTAACATTGCCTTCCTCTTTCCTATAAACATTTTCTCGGTAATTGTTCTGAAGAACTTTCACATTTTCTCGGTAATTGTTCTGAAGAACTTTCACATTTTCTCGGTAATTGTTCTGAAGAACTTTCACATTTTCTCGGTAATTGTTCTGAAGAACTTTCACATTTTCACATCAGTGTAACATTGCCTTCCTCTTTTCTATAAAGATTTTCTCGGTAATTGTTCTGAAGAACTTTCATCTTGGGTACCAAGACTTTATGAATTTAAGAGCTGCACCAGATTATTGGACGTCCTTAGTATTTGTTGTGACCAAGTAATTGTTAAAAAATAACAAAACAAGAGGTTGCAGATGTGTCTTGAACTTGGGAGTGTGTGTCGGTTGACCAGCGTTCAATCTATATCACCGTTCCCCACGAGGCTTACATTTTCTACTACTTTATAGTAAGTGGAAGAGTCCACAACAGAGGGAAGAGTGAAGACACCACCACAATAGTATGACGATAAACTACATCCGCGTCCTGGGTAAGACGATAAACTACATCCAACAACGAGCCCTGATAAAGAGGAATTGAGGAGCGTGGACTAACTCTTAATTGCTGGTTTTCACAGGTCCACCCTGACCCGGGGTGGTAGCATCTATTGGCAAATAGTTAACCTCCAAACTGAGGTCAAAACACTATGAAAGAAATTATTGAAGAAAAAATTACCAGGTATACATTATTATGAGCAATGCATTTTTAAAGGAAAAATATATTACCAGCAATACATTTTTGAGAAAAATATTACCAGAAATAATTTTTGAAAAGAAATATTACCAACAATAAAAATGTTGTCGGCATTAAATAACCCATTGAGGTTGATATGACGAAAACAAAACAAACCAAAACAATATATACTTAGATAGATAGATAGATAGATAGATAGATAGAAAATATAACAAGCAATAAAAATCTTGTCGGCATTAAATAACCCATTGAGGTTGATATGACGAAAACAAAACAAACCAAATCAATATATGATTAGATAGATAGATAGATAGATAGATAGATAGATAGATAGATAGATAGATAGATAGATAGAAAATATAACGAGCAATAAAATATCTTGTCGGCATTAAATAACCCATTGAGGTTGATATGCCGTAAAACAAAACAAATCAAACCAAACCAATATATACTTAGATAGATAGATAGATAGATAGATAGAAAATATAACCGGCAATAAAAACCTTGTCGTCATTAAATAACCCATTGAGGTTGATATGACGAAAACAAAAACAAACCAAATCAATATATCATTAGATAGATAGATAGATAGATAGATAGATAGATAGAAAATATAACCAGCAATAAAATCTTATCGGCATTAAATAACCCATTGAGGTTGATATGCCGTAAAACAAAAACAAACCAAACCAATATATACTTAGATTGATTGATAGATAGATAGATAGAAAATATAACGAGCAATAAAAATCTTGTCGGCATTAAATAACCCATTGAGATTGATATGCCGTAAAACAAAACAAACCAAACCAATAGATAGATAGATAGATAGATAGATAGATAGATAGATAGAAAATATAACGAGCAATAAATATCTTGTCGGCATTAAATAACCCATTGAGGTTGTTATGCCGTAAAACAAACCAAACCAAACTAATATATACTTACTTAGATAGATAGATAGATAGATAGATAGATAGATAGATAGATAGATAGAAAATATAACCAGCAATAAAAATCTTGTCGGCATTAAAGAACCCATTGAGGTTGATATGACGAAAACAAAACAAACCAGATAATCGGCAAGGTTTAATTATTTTACAGTTGAAATGGCTATATGTGACCGTAAGCTCTATACTAATTGTTTCTTCTTTCACATTTCTCACTTGTGGAACTCTCTTCCGACTACTTGCTTCACAATCAACTTCGATCTTCAAAAATGTAAGTTCAACGTCATTCGTTATCTTCTGTCTTCTTCATTCAATTCCTGTAATTTTTTTATTGTTCTCCCCGCCCCACGTAAAAAGATTTTTCTCATATTCTCTTAAAACTCAGTAAAACTTTGCGTCTTCGTGGCTTTATTGCCTTGCTCGGGGTGAAATGTTTAAAAAGAATTTGTTAATCAAATTCTGATTATTTACAGAAATGCTCTTCGGAGTTACTTTTTTTATGCCTACGTGATATATCACAATTTATTTCATGTCTCTTTTATATCCCATTCTTTCTATGTGAGCCTGTGCGTGTATTTTCTTTATTTTTTTTTCTTTTTAGTCTATATTGATTTTCTGTGTATCCGAGTTTATCTGAGCTAAATCTTGAAATTCTTTCTGTTAGACACGTGTTTGCTTACATTACAGGCTTATACATTTACACGTTATCTTTATTTACCTCAGACTCTTAGTGTTTTACTATCCTTCTCTGTCATATTTAGAGCTTTCTATTTTTTTTTTCCATTTTCTCCTTCCTAATATGACTTGGTATGAATCTGTCATGTATTGGTATTCTTTTTCCGCAGATATGTCCTATATATATATATATTCTATTGCAAGGCTGGAGTATTGCATGGACCTTACATCTTCATATATGATATACGTTTCTTCTTTTTATATATATATATATATATATATTTCTTGTTTTTTTCTTTTTTTTCTTTTGCTTAGTGAAAGAACGAGAAAGAGAGAGAGAGAAAAGAGAGAGAGAGAGAGAGAGAAGAAAGACAAGTTCTTGTGTCTTTTTTTCTAGATCAATACTGTCTTTTGCCGTCCGCTATCAGTGGTTGGCCTGAAAGCACTTTCTCTCAAACCACCAACCATTCGATTTCATTGTTCACTGGAGCGAGCTGCCATCTGCCAATCACGCGCGAGTACAACTTTCCGAAAACGAATATTAAACGAACTACACAATAAACACAACTGCTACAAAGACATCAGCAAAAGTAACTGTCACTACTAGTGCTATTAGTACTACTAATAATACTAATGCTATAACCAAGGTTATTAATAATGTCGATATCAATGTTGCAATAAAGTTCCGATGTTTATGACGAACACGATTATAATGATAACAAAAAAATTAAGTAAAGATTATCTAAATCGATAGATAAATCGATATATATTTTATTGAGAAATAAATAGATACTTAGATATATAAGCGATATAACTACCACTAATAGTATTCAGTCAGTTATGTGTCATGGCTGATACACGCGTAGGCGATCATGTATCGAAAGATACATGACTGACGAGGCAGATTTTTTTCAGGCAGCAGGTTGCCATTTCTTTCTGCAGTAGACCAGTAGCCATCCAAGTCTACAGAACCCGGTCTGTCTTGCTATTTACTCATAGTTGTCGGGAGAAGAAAAGGATTAATGCCTTTCCCAAGGATATTAACATGTAATGGATTCAACTCGAATTCGAACTCAGCTCTCCGATTCCTCAATCCGAGCCGCTATCTATTAATAGTATTACTACTACTAATATTAATAATGAAAATGATTGCCGCAACTCTTTAAATATTTTTGCAATACTTACAGATGAGCGGGAATTAAGAAATAAAAAAGACAGTATTTGACGATCCTTAAACAATGTTTAACAATATTTCGACAGTATGTTCGTTTTCTTTGAGTTGTACTAAATTATTGCATACAAGTATAAAAAGTATTAAAAACATTACAAATCCTTGTACAAACGTCACTTGTCTTGTGAAAAACGTTTTTACAACTAACCAACGTGACAAAACGAATGGAACACAATCAGCGTGAATGGAATGCAACTTAACCGTAAGTAACATGATAGGGAATCATGCTGATCTTTAAATTTTCTGTCACTTGATTAGTTAGTAAGAGCAATTAATCAAAAAGTTTTGATATAAATCTTATGGAAGACTCCTATCATTTTTTCTTCGTTCCTCCCGAGTTGGACGTTCGTAGTTTGCATATGTAACTATCCTCGTGATAGGATTGAAATGTCGGTCGATTCTGGATGTATTTTTCAGAATGTGTAACTCAATGACACTGTGCCTTTTCTTTGCTTTTCTTCAGTTGCGATCTTTTCAAAGTGTTGCTAATTATTGGAAGAGCTGCGTCACTCTTTTTGATTGATAATAATCATATTATTAATAATAATAATTTGGTTTACTTTTGCTCAATAATAAAAGGCCTGAGAGCCATTCATAATAAAGAGTTACGGAACAATGTTGCAAAGGCATACAGAGGAAGAGAGAGAGAGAGAGAGAGAGAGAAAGAGACTAAGAGGGACTTAAACATTCTGTTGCGTTTTCGTCGTCTCCGGCTTCAGTTCTTAAAACCCTAACGCGCCACCACAGATTGCATCAACGAAGGACACTTTTCTATTTTTTTTTTATTATTTGAAGGACAAATTGTAGAATCGTTTCTTGTAGAATCATTTCTTGGTGAAACCAAAAGTGACGTACGCGAATTTCATCACTACAGGGTGGATTGACTCACTAAATAATCCGGGTGTGGGATTCGTATTGACTCTTTAAATTCTTGCAGCCTGTCTTCATGTCTTCTTTTTGCTTCTATAACGAAAACCTAAAACAAAAGCAATCAATTACTGTCAAAATTCCAGCCCACCATATTTTCTGAATAATAGCGTTCCATTATGGACCAGCCTCCGCATTATGTAGAATAAATTAAATGAAGCGGTTTAGATTGCAATGATCGGGAAAATCTGATTTTGGGGAGCCTGTTCCAAAACATAATAGTTCTGGGAAGAGAGCTGTTTGAGTGGACCTTCATCCTTAATAGTGGTATACGAACGGAATATGGATAAGTTTCTTCTGTGTTCGCATAATAATATAAACGATACCAGATATTAAGAACGGGTGAATAATTTTAGCGCAGAATGATTTTCAAAGTTACCAAGTTAAGAAAAGCATTCATTGGGAGTTGTGTGAGAAATGATGTTTTCAGCGAGAAAAGGAACGGTAAAACCGGAGAACCACCTTAAGTCAGAAATACGGAGCGGTTTATAGCATTTTTTACTATAAAAACTAATTAGAAACTGGAGCACAAAAAACGGATTTATAAGTGGAAGATAAAAATAGAACAAAAAAGGGTTAATCTTTGACACATCATGTTCTTTATACGGGGGTAAGGTAAAAGAATCTTTGAACTAACAAGGCTATAAAATGTGATGATGGTCAAAATCATACAAGTTGTTATTGCTGTACTTATTACTGTATTACTTATAGCTGTATTAAAGTTACAGCAACCGCCGTCTGTCTAACTCTCTGCATTAGCAGGGAAGAACCCGGACGAAGCTTTGCCGAAGGGCAAGGTTACGTTCGGGGAGGTTGACAGCTCTCGGGCCCGCCTAGGCGGGTTCGAAGGCTATATTTTGGATCGGGCCTACGGGCTCGGATAACCCACTTTAAACTCGGCCTTGTGTCACATGCTGCCCCACGTGGGGGGGGGGACAGCTAAATATAGCTGTACTTATTACTTTGGCAGGCCGAATGGAGACATAGATAAAGAAAACTGACATTGATTGTCGAGTTTAAATTTGCCAGAAAGGAAGCTCCTTAGGGAAGTCGAGACAAATCAGGAAAGTAATGAATAATATAATTTTCCCTAGTCTCCTCACCGGGACAGGATATAACACAAAGTCGAGTTTAACGTGGGGGAACACGAACGTGTACACCCGGGCTAAGGACAATAATTGCCCAGGCCCGGCGACTGTCAGTATCGCTGGCATCGGTTTGACTATCGATTCCCAGTCATTAGTGCAAGAGACTGAGGTGCAGGCACGGGCTACTGTTTCCTGGGAGCGGGCACCTCACCTTATTTATTTTCCTCGGTTGCGTTTCTGTCTGCAGAAAGAGCCTCAACTGAGTTGCACTCTCTCCAGAAACGGAGACACAACTGAGAGATGATAAAAAAATCTACCTGGCATGAGCAAGTTAAGTAATGAATAGTTTAAGCCAGAGGAAAATTGCATGATACCAAAGCCTGCTCGTTGTGGCCAGCGATCCATGGATTGATTGGCTGATATTAAGAACTTGTATGAGAAAATACCGAAATAATAATAATAATAATAATAATAATAATAACTTATTGATATGGCAGTCCCTGCTGACTGCAATGTATCTTTGAAGATATTCAAAAAGCTGTCAAAATACAAGGACCTTGAAATAGAAATCTCGAAAATGTGGCATATGGGAACATCAACAATCCCTGTTATAGTTGGAGCCCTAGGACTGGTTGGAAAATATTGCAGTAGACTCATTGAAGGGATTCTTGGAAGTCCATGCCTCAAAGAGATACAAAAAATTGTTCTGACAAGTACAGCCCACATTTTACGAAGGGCTTTATCTATGTAATTTTTTTTTTTTTGTCAGTGGAAAGTGTCATGACGCCATTTCTAACCTTAGGTCCCTGGGCGGGACCCGGAAAGAAATGTGTAAACGCCAGAAATCAAAGAAAATAATAATAATAAAAATAATAATAATACTAAATATTAATGTAAGTAAATGATGGAGTTTCGTCGATATACGCAAATGGAATCAACACAAAGAAGAAAGAATCTTCATAAGAAACAATAGAATAAAATGTCTGTCTATATTTCTGAGATGAGGTATTATGTACATTATTTTCATTATTCGGACTATTGTCCTCATCTTTGTCGCCATATTTATCACAACGTTTCGGCCATTGTACGCTCCGGCCTTCTTCAGGTGGTTGGAATTTCGAACCGAACCCTTTATTTCCCTCACTGGGGTAGACTGTTCTAGTTCCACCTGCCATTTTTGATGGATGTCGGTTATCATTTATCTCCTGCTAATTTCCCTCTCCAAGTTCTCCACTGCCTTAACCGGGAATTGAACTCACAAACTTTAGGTCCTGTCACTGGATCTAACCAACGCCTTTATCCACTGTGCCATGTGTCCTTGAGAACAGTCTACCCCATTGAGTGAAATAAAGTGTTCGGTTCGAAATTCCAACCACCGGAAGAAGGCCGGAGCGTATAACGGCCGAAACGTTGTGATAAATATGGCGACCAAAATGACGACAATAGTCCGAATAATGTAAATAAATTGTATTGGAACTTTGACATCCATAGCGATAACACTCGCCGAAGTTTTAAGACAGGATTTAAGAAAGAAAGAAAGCTGACCTAACAGGTCGTACGTGAGCAAGGTGACCATAACTTTAAAACAAAAAGTGGGAAGAAACAAAAATGGACTTCTACTAAGACTGATCGAAAATTGAAAAATAGCAGGAAACATCAAACCCTTGTTTGTTTCAGTTCTAACAGGTGTACCTAAAACATATCCATCATAACTTTATCTATGTGTCTTCTCCCTTCAGGATGTAGGCAATCACTTTCTCTACTTTTTAGCTCTTAATAATCTTTGTATTTTTATTATCACACCTAAACCTTGTTCCGCCATCCATTTACTCAAGCTCACTAAGTAGGTTATAAGTTATTTTCCCCTTATTCCTCTTTCCTTCAGTATGTCCTTTGAGTATCGAATTTTCCAAGCCCTCTTTCCTCATTATGTGATGTTCCTGATATTAATATGTATTTCCTTTTTCTTTCCATTTTCTCTAAAGCCATGTTTGAAAAAAAAAAACCTTAAACTTATTGTGGCAATTAATGCCTGTAATCAGTTTCTTCTTTCTCTCTTGTCCGCGACACTTGTAGCCAATTCAAAATTCAATCGAATATCTGGGGTAAAAGTTTAAAAGGCAACGTAGTAATGGGGTCAGAAATCCAACCTTCACCTCACAACACCAGAAACGCACTTTCATCCACCGAACTATTAAAAAAAAAAAAAAAAAAAAAAAACGTTGTCCCGGTAAACTGAAAACAACGGCCTTTATTTAGCGTCTGATTTTATATTGGCCACGCCATCCAGGGAGGAAAGAACATTAGCATAGTTTCTCTGATACGTAAACTAGCAGGTTTTTGCTATTTTCTTGAATTCTTCTTGTATTGTGGTATATGTAGGATTGAATGGTGTCGGACGAGTTCTTGTGGTAAGTGGATAAATTGTATTGGATGAATGGGTCGTGGTCGTGATTAACTAGGACGAGGATAGTTAGCGAAACCAGCTTCTCACTTCGGTCATGTGACACAATTATTGTACATTACAATAATAAATAAATAATTAATTAGGACTAAGTTAGTTAGTGAAGACCAGCCTTTCCTCACTTCCCTTTCGGCCATGTGCCACAATTATTGTACTTATACGATAAAAAATATTTTCTTTAATTCTTCTTCGGCAGACGATGCACAAAAACACGGACTCTTTTTTGACGTAGGTGATTTTCTCTTTCAAAATAGATAGATAGATAAATAGATATGAACAGGCTGAAATAGATAGATAGATAGATATGAACAGGCTGAAATAGATAGATAGATAGATAGATAGATAGATAGATAGATAGATAGATATGAACAGGCTGAAATAAATAGATAGATAGATAGATATGAATAGGCTGACATAGATAGATATGAACAGGCTGAGATAGATAGATAGATAGATAGATAGATAGATAGATAGATAGATAGATAGATAGATAGATATGAACAGGCCGAGATAGATAAATATGAACATGCTGAGATAGATAGATAGATAGATAGATAGATAGATAGATAGATATGAACAGGCTGAGATAGATAGATAGATAGATAGATAGATAGATAGATAGATATGATCTGTAGCGAAAAAGAAAATCACTTACCTCGAAGAGTTCCAGATATTTCCTATTTTCTTTAATTCTTCTTCGACAGACCACGCACAAAACACGGACTCTTTTTCGACCTAGATGATTTTCTCTTTCGCTACACTATCGTAACCTTTGCGATTTTTATGTTAGTATTTGATTCTCTTTTTTCTATTATAAATGTTAGATTTTACCTTTGTTCTTTAATTTTCATGTGACTTTACGTAGACTTTTTGTTCTTCCAAAGTCAACGTGATATCACGAATTCATATTTGTAATGGCCAAGCATGCGCAGATGAAAGCCTATTCTTGTTTGGGTATAAATATTGTTTAGATTGGCAACAGCGATCGCTAAAAAGTCCTTTGTACTGAAAATACAAAAGACAAATTTAATATTGCGAATAAAATCAACTTCTCAATGTTATTTCACTTCCTACTCTTGTCTTTGCTCTTTCAAATAATGAAGCGTAAATGTTTTCATTGCGTTTATTCCAATGTAGTATTTGAAACGGCTTTTTATTGCGGGGCTTTGTACTTCAGTTTTAGCTTCGATGTAATCAGCGTCAATACAGCTTTGCCTTTTGTATCATTTTTTACGTCGAGATTTTTTGTTTTGTTTTGGATGACGCCATTTTGGAATGACGACTCGGATAGATCATATTTCGACAGGCGGTGACAGTAAAACGAGGGATGATTCGGGAACTTGAATCGGTTAATCTCTTGATCCCTTACTACCCCTTTTACCGGTGGTAGAGAAAAATGACGTAATACCCAGCGACCGGCTGAACAATGGTAGAGAAAAATGACTTTATGCCCAGCCACCGGTTGAACGGTGGATAAACGCTTGTATCTATTTTTATATATACCGTGAAACATTGCATACCAATTATTTGCGAATTTTGACTCATGATCTCAAGATGTAGGGTTAAAATTGTTCAGTAACGCAAAGTTCAAAGAGTTACAATGATTTTACTATATTAATACATTCGAAATGATTTTACGATATATCAGGACATCCCATAAGTTCTGTCCGAATTTTAACTTTTTGTTAAAATGAACGAAATTTAAAGAGTATTTTATAATGTCTAATGGAGCTGAACATTATTTTTATGTTTAGATGCATTTAAACTGATCAAATTTTATTTCAGAGAACAATAAAATTAAATTTTGTTTGATTAAAACCTTGCTAATATGGAAGTACCCAAGAATTATTTGAGGCATATAATGCTTTATGATTTCAAGAAAGGAAACTCAGCAGCCGAAGCGGCTAGAAACATTCACTCACTTTATGGAGAGGAATGTGTGAATGAAAGAACTTGCAGAAGATGGTTTGCAAAATTCAGAGGTGGAGATATGAAGATGAAGATCAAACCGGACGTCCAGTTGAGTTTGATGAAAAGCTTCTTGAAGCATCCCTTGAAGAAAATCCTGCTTTATCAGTTGAGGAATTGGCAGTGGTTCTCAGTTCAAAGCATACAACTGTTCATCATCATCTTCAACAACTTGGAAAAGTTCCTAAACTTGGAAAATGGGTTTCTCATGAATCGTCTGAAAAGAACCTCAAATCCCGATTTGACATCTGTTCATCTCTCCATTCTCGCCAACTTGTTTCACCTTTTTTGCATAGACTTGTGACTGGCGACGAAAAATGGATCTTTTATCGAAATGTTAAGCGTCGTAGACAATGGCTTGGTAAAGGAGAAGGACCCCAGCCACAGCCGAGAAAGGAACTTCATGGGCAAAAGGTTCTTCTTTAAATCTGGTGGGATCGCCAAGGAATAATCCACTTTGAATTCTTACCACTTAATGCAACAATTAATGGTCAAATATACTGTCAGCAATTAGAGCGTTTGAACCAAGCTTTGAGGAAAAAACGATCTGCTCTAGTGAATCGAAATGGGGTGATGTTTCATCAGGACATTGTGCGACACCACACAGCAAGTATCACGTCACAAAAGATCGAAGAACTTGGTTGGGAGAAAATTCCTCATCCACCTATTCTCCTGATCTTGCTCGTTCAGAGTACCATTTGTCTCGTAGCTTACAGAATCATTTGGAAAAAACAGCTTTTGTAACACAGGAAGAGGGTAAAACTGACATTTATGAGTTCTTCGGATCAAAGCCAAAAGAATTTTACAGTAATAGAATTAGTAAGCTTGTTAATAGATGGAAGGAAGTCATAGATAATCAGGGAAAATACATTGTTGATTGAATCTTTAATTAAATGTAACATTTGGTCACTTGTTTTCTTTATTCAAAATTCGGAGAGAACTTATGGGATGACCTGATAAATACGTGCGAAATGATTTTATTATATAAATGCATTCGAAATGATTTTACTATATAAATACATGCAAAATGATTTTACTATCTAAATGCATTCGAAATGATTTTACTATCTAAATGCATTCGAATGGGATTTTACTATATAAATGCACTCAAAATGATTTTATTATATAAATGCTTTCGAAATGATTTTACTATATAAATGCATTCGAAATGATTTTACTATATAAATGCGTGTGAAATGATTTTACTATACAAATGCATTCGAAATGATTTTACTATATAATAGCATCCGAAATGATTTTACTATATAAATGCATTTGAAGTGATCTCTAAATACATGCAAAATGATTTTATTATATAAATGATTTGAAATGATTTTACTATATAAATGCATTCGAAATGATTTTACTCTCTAAATGCATTCGAAATGATTTTACTCCCTAAATGCATTTGAAATGATTTTACTATATCAATGCATTTGAATGGAATTTTTCGATATAAATACATGCGAAATGATTTTATTATATAAACCAATTTAACCCTTTGAGCCTTGACCACCACTTAACCGGTGGCAGAGAAAAATGACGTAATTCCTAGCCACCGGTTGAACAGTGGTAGAGAAAAATGACGTAATTCCTAGCCACTGGTTGAACGGTGGGTAAACACTTGTAGCTATTTTATATCTACCGTGAAACATTTCATACCAATTATTTGCTAATTTTGATTCAGCATCTCAGGCAGAAGGGGTAAAATTGTTCAGGAACGGAGGGATCAAAGATTAAAGCAAAAGCACTTCAAACTTTTATATGTTTATTTATTTTTTTACTATTTTTAATACTTCAGTTCTCGATCATGGACTTTATTCATAACCCAGTTGGAAACTTATCACAACCCCCCCTCCCAAAAGAAAAACTTCTACTCAGAGAAGATCCTCGTAGAGTTGCACGTTTTTAATACCACTTGCTAAATTTGCACAGCCGATAAAATAAACTTAACCCCAGTATATAAACTCACTTCCACCAAAATAAACTCCATTCGGCAAACTGACCTCCTTTAAAATAAAGTCCCTTCTACGCGATAATCTCATATAAATTCACCCCACTCTTTAATCTCACCCCTCCACCTAAATATATTTACCTTCCCCAGTTGGTCCAACAGTCTCCATCGAAATACAATCATCCCCAGTTGGTCAGCTGAACTTCACAAAAATAAATTCCCCCACAGCTGTTAAACTCATCGCCACCAAAATGAACTCAATACACACGGTAAACTCTCACTCACTAGTAAAATCTTCCTCTAATCGGTAAACCCATTCTTCGCAAAAATATATTCAGCCCCACAGGTTAAAATTGTCTCCACCCAAATAAACGCAAACTCATCACAATAATAAAGTCCCATTTGCTCAAAGCGCCACTCGCTAACATGACCTCCACCGAAATATACTTATCCCCCACTTCTTGGTCAAACAACATCCACTAAAGTAAACTCGCTTTAACTTGGTAAATTCATCACCATTAAAATATATTCACCTTTACTCAGTAAACTAGGGTCAAGTACGAAATCTAATCGGGTTTGTTATATTCGCTATTTATTCAGATTTATCAAATAGTTGACAGACCATTTTCTTCTTCTTCTTCTCTTCACTTCCGGGATTTCAGTGAGGGTTAAACTCTCCGAAGTTTCTTTCCTCCTTATAATCATAGTTATATCAGCCATTGCCTTATAATGGACTGTTGTGTAGGAACCTACCACACCTCTTGAAGATGAACTCGTCTACAAACAAGGACGTTAACTAGTGGCATGTCAAAAGAGAGTGTCGGAGAAGTTCTGGGCTGAGTTAGTTATAGACTACTCAGGCGATTTCTGTACCAACTTACCAACCGAATAAACCCCATTTTATTGTTACATGTTATTTGGCGTTTGTCTTTATTAACCCCAAATTAACATCATAACAGGACATTTTAACATTCAACTGACCAAGCAGTCAGTTGAGATTTGTAAAATATTTCTCGAATGAAATTTATAAAATCATTCTATTAAATCAACGCTTCAGGAAGACATAGTTCGCCACAGTGAGGAGATAAGTGAAATAAGAGAAGGAAGAAATAAGACCTTCCCAAATATTTTGTTTAAGGCCAGTTATTTTGGGAGTACTTTTTAAAAACTATTTTTCGTTGTTAAATGATGTTTTATATGAGTGTCATTTTGTTTCAGTGGACCATCGGTTACTTCAATATACTGCATTTAATTTAGAACATACATTAACTTGGTAGATAGTATATTACATTGGTGTGTAGGCAGTTATGCTTGAGTGAGTACACGTAATTTATTTTGAAGTTATATATGAATGTTTGGGAGATTTGGCGTATTGTAGTGATACAATACAACACTCAACACACTTTATTCATAAATGCACTATACTTGAAACAATATAGTAGTATATTCAATGCATTTAAGCGATTTATACTGCAGTATGTGGGGCATTTGAAGAAAAATAAACTTTATTTATGACACCTAACAATCTTTGTATTGATTCTTTTAAGTAAACGATATGTTTGGCTGAGTTATCGTCCCTGTTTTGACCTTTCGGCCATTTTCCTTACTTCTCAATAATATTCGCCATATTTGTCCGACATTTCGGCTTGTGTTACACCCATTAACGTGGTTGGTAATTATCACATATTTTTAGTTAATTTATCATCATCAATTAACGTCAAATTAGGGCGTATAATTAACCAAAAAAAAAAAAACAGAAATATTATATTTACACTTTTTTTTTGTTTTGAAATTCTTTTCGTGATTTCTTCTTGTTAGGGACACAAAAATAAATATTGTCTTCCTATTTCCTTTCATTGCTTTATCTTTGTTTTCTTTCTTTTTCTTTTCTCTTTTGTCTTATTTCTCTTTTCTTTTTTTCTCCTATGTTTTTCTTTTTTTTTCTCTTTTGCTTTCTTTTTATTTTTTGTTTCTTTTTTAATTTCTTTCTTTTTGCTTTCTTTTTCGTTTTCCCTCTTTCTTTCTTTGTTTTTTTAATTATTTCTTTTTTATTTCTTTTTTATATATTTTCTCTTTTATTTCTTATTCTTTCTTTTTTATTTAATTTTTCTTTTCTTTCTTTCTCAGTAATACTCAAATCTTTATCTCGTAACTATAATAACATATCCCTTTTTCTCTGTGCTATTTTAAAACAGATTCTTTCTTTCTTTCTTTCTTTCTTTCTTTGTAAATATTCTTTTCTCCTAACAGCCATTGCTCTTTCTTTCGCGTGAACTAAAAAAACTGATATTTAAAAAGTTCGACCTCATCTGGCAACGGGCCACAATTCTGGAACTCTCTAACAATGGCTTGTGTAATCAGGTTACTGATTTACGCTCTATGGTAGGCTCTCGAAGTAAATTTCCAGTAAAAAATTTTTATCTGACACAGTGTTGGAACCTACCCATAAGAAAACCTGAATACAGAATTCATTGTGAGTATTATTTAGTTCCATTTAATATAAACCCTTTGCTGGGTAATTAAAAGTTGAACTATTGTATAGTGCCTACCAGTGAGGACTGAAGTTACTATTCAGTAGAAATGGTCACCCAGAAAGCCTTGCTGACCATTAACCTCACCCAAGAAGCCGGGAACTTGGTTTCGTTGATTTTATGACTTGTCAATATTTATTGGTTTATTAAGGTCGAATAATTTCGTTGGGACACCCAGTGAGGTTCGAAATTCTACTCATTAATAATGGTCAACTGGACTAGCATCGTTAAGCATTACTCCATACAAAGGTTCCGGGAAAAGGAATTTAAATTGATTTGAGCTGATTTTAAGTCATGTCAATGCTGAATAATTTGTTTAGCACACTTAGTGTGGATCGAACTCATTGTCAGTAATAATGGTCAACTGGACTAGCATCGTTAACCATTAATGCATGCCGATTTACCGAGAATTGAGTTTAGGCTTGATTTTTTGATTGATTTTAGGACATGCTAACGGTTGCTGGGTAATTTATTGCCTAAAGATATGTTTGGAACACCTAGTGAGGGTAAGACTTACTTCAAATTAATACTGGTCATCAAGACAAGCCTCGCTAAAAATCACCTCCAACCAAGTTGGGTAGAAATGATTTTAATTTGGTTTGAGTTATATAAAAGATATAACTTTAGCAGATGCTACGTATATATATATATATATATCATTTACCCTGACAGATTATTATTTTAAACATTTTACTCCAAAGAAGGGTGGGAATGCAGCTAATACGCAGGGGGTTAAATGGAGTGTAAGTGAAACAGAAGACTGTGAATAGGGAAGATTAAGGAAACGACAAAGGTTGAAAAGGGTTCAGGAAAAAAGAAAATGGCGATTGAGTTTGCATTTACATTTTTGAAGATTTTAGTTATCAGGGAAGCAAGAAAACTGAAGAGAATTCCACAGCTGGGAAGTGCTAGAAAATAAACTGTTGAAGTAAAAGTTGCGGTTGCATCCAGCTTTTTAATGGTAAAAATGTGAGACATAGATGCCAAACTATTAGCACGCTTAAATCAATGCAGACGGGTAAAAAGCTCCCCAGAGTAATTGCCACGAAAATATTAGAGAGTAGGCAGAACGATTCCACGCCATGTCGGTGAGAAAGTGACTGGAGTCGAGATTCTTAGTTAGAATCTATGATATCGCAGATTCTTTTTGGATTTTGTCAAGAATCTCTAGATGTACATCTAGGAGCATCTAACCAGATATGGCAACAGTACTCAATGCATAGATCATGGATAGCGTCTCGGACTGAGAATTTGGAGAGCCGAGTTCGAATTCCAGACGAATCCATTACATTTACTTACGTGCTTATTAGCACGTAAGTAAATGTAATGGTACGAATCCTCCGCTTCTCCACCCAGCTATGGGTAAATAGCAGGACAGACCGTGTTCTATAGGCTTCAATGGAAACTGGTTTACCGCAGAAAGAAATGGCAATCTACTGCAGGAAAAAAATCTGCCTCGTCAGACATGTATCGAAAGATGCAGGATCGCATAAGCGTGTATCACGCATGGCTCATAAGGAGGTCTTCCGACATATTCCCGATGTTGTAGATTTCATTTGTTATTTCGGTGATCCTTTCTATGCCAAAGTCATCTAAGGCTGTCAGCATTTCGCATACTATTCCGTCTGGCCCAGCTGCTTTGTTTCTGTTCATTTTGGCCGGTACGTGATTCCTTCGGTTTTTCTGAATTCCAGGTCCGTCAGTAGTTCTGGGTATTTCTGGTTGTAATCTTTCATCGTAGAAGAGTTCTCCAATAGTTTTGATCCAGCGCTGAAGAATTTTTTCCTTCTCTAATATGAGCGTTCCATCCCTTGATTTTAGGCAGCCTGTTGACGAGTATGTCTTCTCTCCTGTTAGTTGTCTTATTTTTTTGTGCATGTCTCTTTTGTTGGTAGTACTCAATCTTTCTGCTTTTTGCACATTTTTAGTTTAGCCATTCTTCTTTAGCTTGCCTGCATTTGGTCCTTATTTCATTGTGGAATTTTTATTACTCCGTTCCGTATCTTGAAAAAGTTTTCTGTCTCCATCATGTCGAGAATCTCATCAGTCATCCATTTTCTTCTTCGTCCTGGTATCCTTTCGGATGATATCTCTTGCTTATGTCACTAATATTTTCTCTTAGTACGTCCTATTTTGAGTTTCCATTGTGTGCCTCGTGTCTTCTTTTATACGGGACCAATTTGAGTTCAATGTTCACTTATATACACACACACAGACACACACACACACACACACACACACACACACATATATATATATATATTTATATAAATATATATATAAATATGTATATATATATAAATATATATATAAATATATATATAAATATATACATATATATAAATATATATATATAAATATATACATAAATATATATATATAAATATACATATATATATATATATATATAAACATATATATATATAAATATATACATAAATATATATATATATATATATAAATATATACATAAATATATATCAATATATATAACTACATATATAAATATATATATATATAACTAAATATGTAAATATATAGATATAAATATGTAGATAAATATGTATAAATAAATATATAGATAAATATATATATATAAATATAATATATATATATATATTTATATATAAATATATATATTAATGTATTTATATATATATATATTTATATATATTGTATTATATATATTTTTATATATATATATATAAAAGTCTTCTCATAGAAAAAAAAAAAAAAAACATGTTTGTCATTATTTTTTCTTTCAGCCATTTTGCTCCGTCCGCGAGAAATCCGTGATGTTATATCACGGATATAACAATTTCGATAACGGGGCAAGCATTAATGGCAAAATAAATCTTTCTTTCAATCGCTTCCGTTATATAACCATTGCATTCCATATCCTTTTTCAGCCAGCTCTACAGCAAGGTCCTGTTTTTTTCCACCCCACCTAATACTTCACTGTACATCATCTTCAATTAGTCTCCCGCTGGCGCAGGAGTATCCACGATTTGGCAGGCTCTTCTTTTTTTGTTTAAAATTATCAGATATTTTTCGTTTTTTTTTTTTTTTGTCGATTTTGTTTGCACCTAGATGGAATGTTTTGTATGGAAATCAACTAACCTTAGTATTTTGAGCACTGCTATCATCTCAAATGCGCGCCTGACCGAGTAATTAAAATATTAGTGTCCATTGTCCTGGGTATGACGGTATACTACATCCGGCATAAAGACCTCTGATCGGAAGATTGGAAGGTTTTAAGTAGCTTGGAACCACATCTAAATTGCTGTCGTTCCCGGGTCCGCCATTATTCGGGTGATAGCAGCTCTTAGATTCCAAGCTGTGGGCAAATAGTGAAATCCCAAACAAAACAAAAGACTAGGAAAGTATAAAATTCTTTTTTCTAGTAAAATGACCAACAATATAGCAAAATAACCACCAAGACATTTTATAGCAAAATGACCACCAAGACATTTTATAGCAAAATAACCACCAAGACATTTTATAGCAAAATGACCACCAAGACATTTTATAGCAAAATAACCACCAAGACATTTTATAGCAAAATGACCACCAAGACATTTTATAGTAAAATGACCAACAATACATTTTATAGTAAAATGACCAACAATACATTTTATAGTAAAATGACTAACGATACATTTTATAGTACAATGACCAACTATACATTTTATAGTAAAATGACCAACAATACATTTTATAGTAAATTGACCAACATTACATTTTATAGTAAAATGACCAACAATACATTTTATAGTAAAATGACCAACATTACATTTTATAGTAAAATGACCAACAATAGATTTTATAGTAAAATGACCAACAATACATTTTATAGTAAAATGACCAACTCTACATTTTATAGCAAAATGACCAACAATACATTTTATAGTAAAATGACCAACAATAGATTTTATAGCAAAATGACCAACAATATATTTCATAGTAAAATGACCATTTTATCTGTAGTTGGAGAATTGTCTTCAAAATATGTTTAGATTTCGGCATTAAATAACCCCTTGTAGTTGATAAGCCGCTAAACAAATTCAACCAACATAAAAGAATACTTTTATGACATTAATCCGTATAATATCCTACAATATCTTAGAGAAATCAAACTGTATTCGAAAAATATAACTTTAACAAAACTACATCATATCACCACCTCTAGTAATTCTATCTATACCCACGTTTTTGTACAAAAGCTGAGCATCATTTACCATGTATTCAATTGTGAAAGCAGAATAACATATCTTATTTTTATTAATTCAAAATTCCTAAGAAAATTAAATTTCGACATTAAGTTACCCATAAATATTTTGATTTACCGCTAGAGAAACAAATCAATCAAGCAATATTAGCGTCCCAACCATGAGACTCGAGTTCACCAAGGAGGCGGCTTCTTCATAGTTACGACTTGGTGAGATGATTCTAAAGTTTCTTACAGTTGGAAGGTATCTGAAAACCATAACACTTGCTGACTACGTGAATTATTAGTGAAAATGAAGAGTTGAAACGCTTAGAAATTTATCGATGTTTGTACTCGCTCGAATAATATCCCAGTGGTTAAAAAAAAACAAAAAAAACTGTCTGGCTACATTCAATGCCTCAAAAACCAAACTAGTGACATTCCATCAGCGCCGATCAGACCAGCACTACCAACAGTCATGATGAACGGATGTCCTCTTGAGAGAACATAGGGCCTAAAACTCAGACCCGACCTCAAGAATAACTCCTCAATGCAGGTAAAATGATCGACTCTCCCTACCGCGCCAGTAAGTACCTGAGACCTCATGCTATCGTATACCTTCACAAGAATCATATGAGACTTTTTATATTTGTGGCGGAGCTCTCTAGTCCTCACTTTCCAGTCTAGAGTTCACAAGTGTCTTTGATTCCTTGCTGAAGAAGAAGTGTTTTCCACCTTCCAACCTCTCTCTCACAGGTGAGATGGGACGAGTCTCTCACTAACATTTCAAATATTGTATAAATGAACGTCTTTTCAGTGTTGGCGTAAGATTGCCATTAAACGGAATCCAGGTAGGTTTGGTAACCTGCCATTTTAGAAACAGCTCCACGTGTCGCTGTCTTCTATTAATATAAGTAGCGAGAATGGCCCCCCCCGGGTTTCCACTTCTATCGTGAAACTATCAACACCTAGTATTCTTCAACGATTGCTCATCTGAGTTCTGTTCGACGCGCTGTTTCAGCGTGATATGACCGAAAGTTGACATTAACTATTTTATTGGATTTTCTTTCAATTTTTATTTTTAGATCATTCATCAGAAGCTTTCCGTTTCTCTTTCAAAAAACAAAACAACAAAAAAAAAAACGTTTGACCAACCATGCTGTTCTGATGTGACCACCAGATCACTACCAGATCCAACCAAAGCAAGAGGAAAAAAATTAACCTGGAAAACCACACTGGTTGTTAAGGGGTCGGGATTTGATCGGTCACACATTTTCTGACAGAGATGTAACAATTGGAGATTGACACGCCCAGTAGAGAAGCCACAGTCCTTATTACCGGGATGACAGACCAGTTTGGTGACTTCAGGTTATTGATAACAGATGAGATCACTTTGGTCACTCAGCTCCAACAAGTAGGTAATTTCATAAGAAGTACAGTTTGAACAGATGAAGGAAGATATAAATCTTCTTCCGGTCATCTTCTTCTTCTATATACTTTCTCCCTCAGGGCATGGGCAATAATGGCTCTCCACGAACTCCTATCCATTGTAGTCCTTAGCAACATTTGTCTCTCAGTGAAAACTCCCATTTGCCGTTCGGCCGATCATTCAGACAAGCGCGTCAGACAAATAGCTCGCTTCCCGTTTTGTCTTTGATAATCCTGTCAACCTCAAATTCTCCAAGGCTTTTTTTCTTCACTATGGGTCCGAGAAATTTCAAATGTTTCTTTCTGATGTTGAGGGTAAGTATCCTTTTTGTTTATATTATGCTTAAGACTTGCTTACTCTCTTCATTCATAGTATTCTCATCAACTTTTTGTCGAGCCACACTTATGTTGCCTCCAGTTTTCTCTTCATCTGTGAGGAGATTTTTCATTGCCACACATGATTTTTGTTGATAATTATAAAATTAATTATGTATACACGACTAGCAATAAAATTTCACCGAATATTTTTGTTGTTCTTGTTCTTCTCTTATTTGATTTATATCCGAAAAAATGCTATTTCGTCTGAAGAATTAATTGAATACCAATAACCCTTTTCAAAACTGTCAAAAATAACGAAATATTCCTTATTTGCAGAGTGATTTATACATTACCTAGAAATGTAACCCAGATATTCTCAATTAACCTTTTGTTTTTTTTATTTATTTTTTATATACATGGTCTTTGTATATTTCCTTTGGATAATTTTGGGATACCAAATGTTGAAATACATTTTTGATACTCAAAATCTTATATCGCCAACCAAAATTTCCAGTCGCCCATCATTTTCTGTTCATTGGCTAAATTACCCACCCAACAGCTGAAATCTCCCGCCGGTGGGCGATATAGCAGATGAAAGGAAACCCTGCTTTACCGTAATTTCACTTCCAGTATGTCATTTCCTCATAAAATTACTGTTGACATAATAGGATATTTAAAACAAAGATGCTGTTAATATGCGTATCAAATGGGATAATAATAATAATGTTATGAATGAAGTTTTAAGTCTTTCATGTTATTACTCAATGCTCATACGTGGTCCCTTTCTCCCCCGAATTAGTAAGTAGTTATATTACCTGAGAATTACGGCTAATTGGTTAATCTACACATCACTACAAATACAGATATTAGATTGTCACACATGAAACGACGCACTTTATAGGAAATGAATAAAAACACTTGAAAATAGGCACCATATTGATTAATGAATGTTCTCAAACGTTCTTCTAAATTCTCTATCCCATCTTTAAAATATTATTATCCTTTGATATTATAAACAGTTCAAATGCTTCAACTACTTCTTCTTTATTGGAGAATGTTTTATTGTGTGTGAAACCCTCAAATGCTTAAATAAGTGATAATCTATAAGAGATATATCATGTGAATATGGAGGATGAAGCAAAATTTTATAATTCAGGATATGCACCTTTTGGACTGTTGTTTGAGAAGCGTGCAGTCGTGCATTGTCGTGCAGCAAAATTCGCCCATCCCTATTCATAAGTCTTGGATGTCTCGTTTCCATTTTTTCGTGCATACGTTAAGCTTTTCCATAATAAGATGTTGCTATTGTTGTCCTTGAGGCAAGAATGTATAACGCCTTAGAAAGATTAACTTACAAGCAACCATTAACTTTTTAGTATGCAGTGGAGTTTTTGGTAATTCACTTGCATCTAACCACTGCCCTACTCTCTTAGTGTTGTCAAAGAGTATTCATTTCTCATCGCATGTAATGATGCAAAAATGGTTCTTTTCCCAAGTTTGCACTCATACAGTAAGATTACTCAAGATTGTTTCATTGTAATCATTTTCATTGGGCTTATGAATAACAATATATTGAAAGAAAAATTACCTGAAAAAAAAAAAGAGCCAGGAATAAGTTAAGATTGTTTTATATACTAAGAAGTTTACTTCGTTAGACAACCGGATCAACAACCAACCAAAAAACGCGTTATATCATGTGCTACAACCTAATAAAAAGAAATCATAAAAGAATTGTTTCATGAGATTTTATTTGCCTTGAACAGACCGCGCATGCGCGACAGTATATCTGGGTGATTACTTACAATATTATTTCACAACATGCAGACGACTTTTTGTCTGCAATTCATTTCATTCAGAATCATTTTCAGTTTTGTTTTCGGATTCTATTTAAATTATTTTACTGATCGAGTATTTATTCAATAATTGTCTCATTGAATATATTTGATTCTTCCCTCTAGATGTAAACGGGTATAGTCATCTAGTCATTTGGTTATTGAGTCAAGGATGATTCCTATTCTTCCATCATTTTGTTTTATATAGAATGTGCTCACGTTCATCCGATAGCTTCATTCCTCATTCCATTTCTTTTAAACTTCATTTTTTTTTTCTGCGCTGTGTCCATTCAAGACGTTGCTAATCATGGCTCCACTTAATTCCCTGTCCTTTCTAGCGCTTAATAAATTTTGTCTTTTTGTTATTTCACCTAAACCCTATTTATTTTTCTCTGTCCCTCTTGCCTTCAATATGTCCTGTGAGTATCAGGTTTTCCAAGCCTTCTTTCTTCATTGTGTGCCCACGAAATTTCAGTGTGCCTTCATCTTAAGTGTATATCTCCATTTTATTTTCATTTTCGCTGAAACTGCGTCATTTCTCACATGTTCGGACGATCATATTCTCAGTATCCTTCTGTAGAACCACATTTCTGTTGCTTTAAATATCTTCATCTGTGAGCTATGGGCCAACAATAAGCTAGCACTTAATAGGTAAGCACTGTTTCCATCCAACAAAAAATGTTTAATATATAAAAAAGAAACCAGTAAATTAATTGCGTTTTTTTCCAGGTTTTCAATGTCGCATTTGTTAGGGTGATTATATATATATATATATATATATATATATATATATATATATATATATATATGTGTGTGTGTGTGTGTGTGTGTGTGTGTGTGTGTGTGTGTGTGTGTGAAGAAATATAGTTTTAAGGTGTGCTATATTTATCGGATAAAGTGCTGAATATCAGAGATAGAGTGTATGTAAATATAAAAGTGAATACTGAAGTCAACATTCAGAGGCGACAAACTGTTTCATGCTAGACGCAATCGACAGGCCTGACGATTGCATCTAGCATGAAACAGACTGTCTGAGAGTTGAATTCAATCTGCACACACACACACACACACACATATATATATATATATATATATATATATGGTCCGGTTCCTTGTACCACGGTGATAGTCCAAGGTAGAACCAATAAAGCAATAAAGAAGAACTCGAACACGTATATGGAATAACACAGATACATTACAAACAGGAATATATACAGAGAAGTAGAAGTGTTAGTATGAACAATCAGGTTTAGTAGAGAGAACAATGTAGTTTCGACCAGTATCACTATTCCAATGTCTTGCAGTAATTGTCTGAACGCGACTCTGTTTCGGACTGCCTCTGACTCGACTCTTGACTCGACTTGAACTACTGACTGACTCCTTGAAAGACTGACTCACTAATTGCCTACTCCTGAGGCGCAGTATTTCTTAAGTATGGAATACTCCATTATTATTATTATGGGTAAGTTCCCATATATATATATATATATATATATATATATATATATATATATATATATATATATATATATATATATATATATATATATATATATATATAATGAACTTTGCTAACCGTAAAGTTCTCTGTGGATGAATGGTTAACCAGCACATCAAGGTATATGGCCGTAATGAAATTAGAGAGTTAATATTTATAGGGTTTGAATAACAAACAAGGGGCGCGTATTATACATGAGTAGAATCATTTTCTCACACTTTCAGCACAATTTTAGGTGTGCATATTATGGATAAAGGCGCAGCACCCGTAGACGAATTGGTAAAAACTCGTTTCGCTTATAGTTTCAATAATGGAGAAATGGGATACAGGTTCGATTCCTGTTGAAGAAAGCATATTTTCTTAGAAATTTCTCGAATATTCATGTCGGGAAATATAATTAATACTGTTTAATTAAAAATAGAGCATTTAATCAAATAAGTTGTATCCATAAACAGAAGATATATTAAAATATTTATATTATTCGGACAATCATCCTCATCTTTGTCGGCATATTTCTTACAACGTTTCGGCCGTTGTACGCTCCGGCCTTTTTCAGGAGGTTGGAATATCAAACTAAACCCTTTATTTCGCTCACTGGGGTAGACTATTCTAGTTCCACGTGCCATATTTAATGGATGTCAGTTATCAGTTATCTCCTGTTAATTCCAAGTTCTCCAATGCCTTAACCGGGTATTGAACTCACACTTTTTGGGTTCTGTTACTGGATCTAACCAACGCCTTGAGGACACATGGAACAGTGGATAAAAGATGAGGACAATAGTCTGAATAATGTAAATAGTGTACATAATACCTCATCTCAAAAATATTGACAGATATTAAAATATTTGTCAAATTTAATCCATTTCACCTAATACACCCCCCACACACACATATATATATATATATATATATATATATATATATATATATATATATATATATATATATAAAGAGAAAGAACAGTAAGATATATAATCCGGTGTTCTTATTGATATTTTTTATTTTACAAAACAGTGCTCAATGTAAATTACAGAGCATAAATATTATAAATTAACTGATTTAAAATATGTTTTTTCGCTACACAGTAATAACCATGTTTCAAAAACTGAAGCTAAAATCTTCAAATTTAATTATATAATTAAATTAAAAGTTCAATATTCGAAGATGAAACGGAACTAGTGTTTTTAATTTTATTATATAATTAAATTTGAAGTTTTTAGATTCAGTTTTAAAAACATGGTTATTACTGTGTAACGAAAAACGTTTTTAAATCAGTTAATTTATAATATATATATATATATATATATATATATATATATATATATATATATATATATATACCGACAAACAGTGGGTCAAAAGAAGGCTTACTTAGTAAGGTATGGATTTTACATTAGAAAAAATATAACATTTTATTACATTTATATTTATTTGTTAAACTCATATTTGTTTAAAACCGTTTATGTACATTTGTTTAACACTTTACTTACATTTTGTAACATATTTTAAACTCTTAAATGTCTTCCAGAACAATGACAGATAATACAACATAAATCCCGCTCTGCATCAATTTCAATAAATACTTCTAAGCTGTACTCTTTTAATTTGTCCGCTGTGTGGGGATTTCTCTCATAAACCATGTTCTTTACTACACCCCCAGAAAGAAATCCATTGGTGTTCCGTCATGTGAACGTGGTCGCCATTCAATGCTGCCACTTCTTCTAAACTAACGCTGTGGAAAGGTTTGGTTGAAATAGTCCCTTACTGACAAAGCATAATGGGGGAGGCGCTCTATCTTGCTGAAAGAACGGTGAAGTAAGATCTAAAACGTGAAAGAAATAGTGAAACATTTGTCAGCCTACTTTTGGCCCACCATGTATAGGCGGGTTGATATTACGCTACAGTTTAGTAATCTCTTCGTTGTTTCTAACGAAATATTTCTATTTCTTAATACTTTGCTTTGCTTTTAGAAGACATCTTTCTTTATCCCAATGCGCCTTCATATTTCATTGTCTCACTTTTCGTCTCCTGTTAAAACACTTCTAAGATATTTAAAATGTTGTACTTTTTTGATTTTGACACATCCAATTTCTGTTAATTCCTTCCAAAAAATAAAGTCAAAAATGTTATGGTTGGGAAGAGGTGAGCATTGATTGGATCTTTACGACCCTCAATAATGCCATACTCCGCGGATTTTGTAATAAATTTCGTAAATCACTTTTCTTCACTTTTTGTTCTTATTCTAATTCCATTCTTCTTTCTTTTTTTAAAGAATGGAATTAAAAATACGTTGATTATTTTCGCAGACAGTTTTTGATTGGCTTCTTTTCTTTTTTTTGAAAATTCCTTATAGTCAAGGCACGAACAAGCAATAAAGCGATTGGAAATTCTGTCTTCCCCAAGCTGTATTGTTTCCGGATCTCAAACAACCAATGTTAATGGGTTATGGGAACACGTGATTATCGGCCAATCAAAAGATCTTATTTAGTGTTCTTACGAATAAACCTTAACGGGCGTACGATCACATAAGTTAAGCAACGTTGAGCTTGGACAAAACCTAGATGGCTGACCACTTGGGAATACCAAATACAGTAAGCTTGGATGTGCTGGTGGTGTAATAGATTGCGGCTACGTATTGAAAATCGAAGAGCTGAGTTCCAATTCCAGTCGGGTTCGTAATATTCACTTACACGCACATACCCTTGGGGAAAGATGAATTCACCTTTTTTTTCTATTGTTATGGCTTAATTATAATTAGTAAGACATTTGTCGGTAAATCAATATTATCTAAAAAAAGAAATTCCCACAATCTAAAACTATTTTCTGGCTTTAAATAACCTGCAAAGAGTTGATAAGCCGTTAAAGACAAATTGCCGTAATTGTTTATGCTCAATAACACACCATCCATTTACAACAATATACTGACATGCAATAATAATTCTGTAGGCGCTCGACAATCAAACGTCGAATTCTTCACAAGTTAGCTTACTTCCACGTAGTTGAATCACCCTCATTGCCCCCGGTGTACGAAATGTATGAAGAAAGTTCCTCTTCGACAGCTTTTCCTAAGAAATGTCACTTTGTGGAACAGACACCCACGTGGGTGCTTCCTTGAATTTTAACCTCTTCATGTCAAAGGTCAGTCGTTTTCTATCACCCTTATCCTCATAATGCCCACTTTCTGTCTTCTTCTCTTTCAATCATATCACGCACTTCGTTTACCTTGACCATTTGAACAATAACGCTCTAGCTTGAGTGATTTACAAGCCTTATAACGGTGGGGGAATTTTAGTATTAAAAAAAAAACAAATAGAAAATTGAACAAATAAAAGTAGTACGAACCGAAATCGAAACCCCTTTGGTGGATCTCAGGAACCCTTCAGCGTTTTATAATTCCACGATCCAAGAATAACTTGACGGGCAATACAATTTCTTAAATTCTTTTTACCCGACATTATTTCTTTATTATTATAAATATTATTTTTTAATGAGTACATGTATTTGAGTTGTTTTGAGTGTGTTTTAATTTTCTTAAAAAGTGAAATTAATAAAAAACCGGTCTAGTTTGAGAAGGCCTACTGAAGAAAGACTGTGCCTCCGAAAGGAATCGAACCTGTATCCTCTGTTTCCATCAGGAAATCCGCTTCTTTAATCTAAACGTACCTTTCATCATCATCATCATCCTTCGACCTCCCTATGGTTGGTCGGAAACTCCATTGACAATCCCTTTCCAGCCTTTTCAGTCCTGTATTGCTGTCCCCAGATCCCCAATATCGAACCCCGAATCCCGATGTATGGTGTCTGGGGGAAAGACACTACCAGAACGATGTCATAGGATTCAAGATGAGACGATTTCCCTGTACGCTCGGTGGCAGTGGTCGTCAAACTGTAATGGTTTTTGTTTGAACTTAAGAGAAATTGGCCTAATAAGACAATAAAAATGAAGACAACAGTCAGAACAATGTAAATAGTGCAAATAGTTACAATACATCGTCTTAGAAATAGAGACAGATGTTGAAAGATCGTTAGGGATCAGATATTACCAGGAGTGCACAACGGTCGAAACGTCGTGAATATGACAATCCTCCTCCTCATCATCATCATCATCCCTCGACCTCCCTATGTTTAGTCGAAAACTCCATTGACAATCCCTTTCCACACTGTTCGGTCCTGTATTGCTGTCCGCAGATCTACAATGTCGAGCCTTGAGACACGAGCTATGGTGTCTGGGAAATCAATTTTCGTGCGAAGACACTCCCAGAAGGATGCCATAGGAGTAAACATGAGACTATTTCCCTGTCCGCTTGGAGGCAGTGGCCGGCAATCTGTAATCGTTTTTGTTTGATCTTAAAAGAGTGCGGTCTCAGTTTTCCATAAATTGTACATTTATCAATCTAGGCTGGCCGTTATAATTGCAACTGTCAAGAAAAAAAAAACAAAAAAAAACGGGGATAGCAACTCAACTTCGTGTACAAACTAAAATATTTATCATAATAAATAAATAATGTCGAATAAAATGTCCATTAAAAGAATCACTGTTGTTTACGCTTCGGTTTCGAAACTGAATTTAGCAGATATAAATTCGTATAAATCCCAAACGAGATGAAATGTGCCTGCTTTCAATACCGTAATTCCCCATGTATAATACGCATTTTTTTCTAAAATATAATAAGCATAATCAGGGATGTGTACAGCTACAAAAAATATTTAAAATAATAATGCCGTAAAATAAGAATTACCATAAAACTAGCATATAATAATAATATTCTATGTTTAAAAACATTTTCTAAAAATTGTTGGAAACATTGTCCATAATGAAATTGAAGAGGTACAATATATATAGTTTGTTTACGAAACAAGAGATGCGTATTATGCATGAGTTGGAGCATTAGCCTACACTTTCAGCACAATTTTAGGTGTGCGTAATATGGATGAAGGCGTATTTTACATGGAGAATTACTGTAGCTAATTCAAACTTTCCTCTATCAAAGCAGCACATGTAGACGAATTGGTAAAAGCGCGTTTCGGTTACAGAAATGGTTTCACTTATGGAAAAATGTGTACCCCCCCCCAAAAAAAAAACTGAGGTAGTAACTCAACCATTCAAATCATTCTCATATCCCTGTGATTCTAATAAAAGTAGAAAGTTTGTTTTTTTTTTCGATGAAGGGTCGCTTTGTGACAATGACGCTCTAAGTTGGGTGGCTCTCGAGCCCATTACTCAGCGAAGTTATCATTACTAAAACGAAACACCGTCCTGGGTATGATGATACACTACATCGGCTTCTTGGGCCACACGATAAACTACGTCCAACAGCAAGGCAGGAGGTTTTCAGGAGCGTGCAACCACCACTGAATAACTGGTGCTCCCAGGTCCACCCTGGCCCGATGTGGTAGAACCTGTTAGGTTCCCAGATATAGGTAAATAGTTAATCCCCAAACTGAAGTCAAAACACTATCAAAGTATAAAATTACGTTTTAATACCAGAAATACTTTGTAAAAAAAATATTATCATCAATAAATGTTTAAAGAAAAAATTATTACGAGCAATACATAAAAAAAATACATTTTTACCAGTAATACATTTTTGAAAAAAAAATACCAGCAATGAAAATTGTCGATATTAAGTAACCCAGGTTGATATGCCGTAAAACAAAACAAACCTATCGAAACTAAAAACAAAACACTGGTTGAAATATCGACTCTATCCATGAGTTAATATTCTCGACATCACATAAACCGTTTACCGTGCAGCGACCATAGAACTGCTGGACGCTTCAGTTGTGATATCGTGGACCTTCGATTGTCAAACTCTTGACGTTCATAATGAGAACGTTTCTGTGTCTCTTACGGCGATTGAAAATAAGGAAAACACTTCAACCTTAACACGTTTTCCGCTTCAGTCTCTTGTCTTGTTACTCTCGCGATTCGAGCCGCCGAAATTCATTTTCGACTCCCGCTTTGTAATTTATTTTTTAACGAGTTGGTCGCCCTTTGCACGTTATTGTAGACAATCACGACTTCTTGTTGTGAACAACGGTCTTAATGGCATTTCTCATTTGATAAGATTGTAGCTTGGAGGTGTTAATCTGTACTAAATTAGTGCTTTGACCTACTTGTCTTCCGGGGCTGTTAAAATGAAATTCTGACATACATACATTCATACGTATATATATATATATATATATATATATATATATATATATATATATATATATATATATATTTGGTTGGATAGATGTGAGTTTGTGACCCATGGGTTTCACGCTTTAGCGATCGTCAGAGGTTTTTCTGACGATCGCAAAAGCGTGAAACCCAGGGTCACAACACACATCTATCCAACCAAATATGTCAACTCTATTCTGATATTGAGCGCTTTCTAATAAGTACCGCGCATATAATATATAAATAATTATACATATATATATACATATATATATATATATATATATATATATATATATATATATATATATATATATTTTATTTATATTTATATACACTTTTCACACACACACACAAACACACACACATACATATATATATAAGCGTGAAACCCAGGGTCACAAACTCACCTCTATCCAACCAAATATGTTAGCTCTATCTCTGATATTGAGCGCTTTCTAATAAGTTTTTTATATATAATATATAATATATATATATATATATATATATATATATATATATATATATATATATATATATATTATTTTATTCATATTTATATACACCTTTCACACACACACACACACACACACACATATATATATATATATAAATATATATATGTGTGCTCTATTTATGGGATAAAGTGCTCAATATCATAGATGGAGCGTATGTAAATATAGTTATAAAAGTTAAAATTGAAGTCAACATTCAGAGGCGACAGGCTGTTTTATGCTGGGCGCAATCGTCCAGCATGAAACACCCTGTCGTCTCTGATTTTTGACTTCAATGTTCACTTTTATATATATATATATATATATATATATATATATATATGTCTGTGTGTGTGTGTGTATTTATACTTTATTTATATAATATTTTTTTAAGTAAATGCTCTGTTTATGATAAGCAATATTAACAACATTCACTTGCCTGAATGTTCGAGAAATTTCATAGAAAATATGCGTCCTCCAAAAGGAATCGAACCTGTATCCTACACGGAAAAGTCATATAGACCGACGTGCTATACCAATTTAGTTACTTAAATGTGTAAAATATTGTACAACAATAACATATATTAAATTAATTTTCGGCCTTTGTCCATTTCGTAATATATGACGTCATTTGTTTACATTAATATACGTTTCAAGCAGATACGAACGTTTGGGGTAAATCATGGGAAATTTGTAGTTTAAAAAAAGTAAATGGACTTTGCTAACGAGACGCTTCCTTTGTAGCTAAATTGGTATAGCACGTCAGGTTATATGTCTTATTATAAAAAGAACATTTACATAAATATGTGTGTCTATATAAATCTTACTTATTATAAAACGCAGATTGTGTGTGTGTGTGTGTGTGTGTGTGTGTGTCTGTAACGTTTATATGTTGGATCGAATTTCCTACATTTTTTAAGCCGATTTCAACAAAATTCAACAGGACTACATAAAATTACCTTGTGGTGGTTTTAACGGGGCCGAAAATGGGAAAAATACAGTTGTTTGTTAATAAAATCAATTTGAAAACACGATTAAGACACATCGTGAGAATGAAAGGGGGACAACTCACCCATGAAAATGTAAACAAAAGAGCATAGCATGATGAAAAAAAAGCCGAACTTGACGAAAACAAAATTTTATCGTCTAATGTTCATATTATTATTAAAGAGGAAAGATCAAATTATTTTGGGGATATTTTTTTTTATATTTTTTAATCGTTCCTAGCACGTCTGAAATTTTCGTTAAAAATATTGTTTTTGGGGGGGTAAAAAAAAGGGCAGATAATCAATCATTTTCAATCATTTTTTTCGATTTGATAAAAAAGATTAAAATCTTATTTGCTATTCTTTTAAAAATCAATTATCATTTTTTCAAAACTGATTTTAATAAAAACAGAAATTATACTGTTTATTTAAAATATTTTGAACCAAGCTTAACTTAGCTTCTGCGCCGAAAAAATGTAATTTGAAAATAAAACAAAGCAGGTCATAAACTTTCGCGTCGCTTGACGATTGACGAAAGGCACATTCATGACGTTTAGATAACTTACGGGTGGAGAATTCTTTCTACGGATGGAAGGAAGTAAAATTATTTAAGGAACAAATTATTTACCTTGTTACTTTTAAGGAAAACTTTCAGCGCTCTAATTTTTATTTTTTATTTTATTTATTTTTTTTGTACTTAGCTTTCATTTTTACGTTTACGATGCTTTATGGAAAATATAAAGAAATTAAAAATAAGACTGTTAATAGTGAGATTAAATTTCATAAGAAAAAGGTATCTAATTAATTTAGGTACCTTTCTTATGAAATTTTATCAGAAAATGTACATAAAATACTATAATTGTATGTACATTTATTACATTTTACTGTGTGTTATTTGTATTTCCATTCATTTTATTATTAATTTTGATATTTCATTTATGGAAAAATGTCATAACTGAGATTAATATAAAAATAAGATCATATAAATTAAAGTTTAGCAGTAGTTAAATTTCATAAGATGATACTGTTACTTGTAGGTACCCTTCTCAGTTGAAATTGAAAACTCAAATTATCTTCTCCATACGTGTTTCGCATAAAAGTAAAGGGCTTAACAGCGGAGAACAATGCTGAACTCAAATAATGCAACTAAATTGTATTCTGGTTGGTCTTCCGTACTTAATAATTACTGTCCGACTATAAACACAAAAAATTACATTTCTTAATTACCATGGCTAATCTGATTGGTCCAAATTATACAATTTTCAAAGCGCTAGACAATGACAATCTCACACGGACATTTTGAAAGGTTGATGTTGCTTTTAACTAATGTTAAAATATTTTTAAAAATTCAATTTAAAATTTTTTAGAAATCTTTTTTAAAATTAAAGAAATAAGAAATAATTGTATTAAAAATTCAATTTTCATTGAAAAATGTTTTTGCTTTCAGAAAATATTGTCCATATTCATAAAAACAAATTGAAACAAATGAAAGCATTTGAAACTAAATAATTAATATATTTGTTTTATTGAGTTTTGTATGTTACAATTCACAGCTGATTTTCAGGTACGTTGGCCAAATAAAAAAAAAACATGATTTGCATTCTTCAAAGCCTTGTGCTTTTATTGTAATCACTAAAACCGATGGTCTCGAATTTCTAGAGTTTTTCATAAAATTAGTTATGGGGGTGATAATAAATATAAAAAAAATATTTCTACCATGACTTAAAAAAAAAAAAAAAACATATTTATAATAATTTCGATCATCTGTGAATAGTTTCTGAAAGTTTCATTAACATCTGACAATTATTTTTATTTTTTCAAGATTTTCCAAATTAATGTGTGTAAATACATAAAAAACGCGCTAAAAATGATCTATGTTATTTACTACCCCTTGTTGCGACAAAGAGAAACAAGGTTTTTTAAATCAAAATTTAGAATATTCTAAAAAGATGGAAAAATTGAAAAAAAATAATTAAAAAAATTTAGACTATCCTCTTCCTAAAAACATAAGCATTTTGACGATAAAATTTTGTTTTCATAAACTTTGGCGTCTTTTTCATCAGACTATGCTCTTTGTTTTAGCGATTCCGTGGAGTGACTTAGGTTAAAAAACCCAGGTTGTTTATGTATGTGTGTGTATGTGTGTGTATGTGTGTGTGTGCTCCTTTATATATGGCATCGGATTTCTTACATTTTTCAGCCGATAAAACAAACATCCACTTTTTTTTTCGGCATGTAGTATTTCTTATTGTCTTGCACACTTTTTTCTTTATTTACATTCAGAATGCTTTAAAAATTCCATTTACAAGACAATTGTTTATAATAAAATTCTATTCACCAATCTATAGACTCATAACGATTGTAAACAATGTTTTTGTTTGAATTTGGGTTTGACCAATTCGTAAAAAAAAAAAAAAAACTAATTAAGACATGCGTGTCAGTCAACCTTAAACAATAATCTTCTTTGTCAATTTTATTTTTCAGTCTTTATGATGGTCGATATTTGATCTATCTCTTACTGTTACATCCCCGGGCAACGCCGGGCTCTACTGCTAGTAAAGTATAAAAATAAAATATATTAAAATAATTACAGGACTATCATTATATATATATATATATATATATATATATATATATATATATATATATATATATATATATTTAAAAATATGATATTCTTCGCTACATAAGAGTTCTCTTGTTTCAAAAACAGGAGCCAAAAACTCCAATGTAATTATTAAAATTAAATTGAATTAAAGTTTCAAACTCTGTTTCATCCTCAAGCGAAATTTTTGGAATAACTAATCTTGAAATTTACGCAGCTTTATAAGCATATTCATTCGTAAAATTAATTATTATGGAAACGGCTGAAGCAATTATTTCAATAAAGAGCGTTAGGGTTACTAATTTGTATCAACATATTAATTACTTTCGGTAAAAGGTCATGTCAATGTAGGGTCGGGGTGTCTATTTTAAAGCGAATGATGACATTCAGTAGACGTATATCGTCTAGGCTGTTTCAGTGACAGAGAGTTAGACCATTATAACATGAAGCTGAAACAGTGGTTGAATTGTCAGAACATTCGGTTCTGATGGCATTGTATAAATGGCCGGTATCATTACTTACAGAAGTATTATTCATTCTCTGAAGAAATAAAAGTTATACTTCAAAATTCTTATTTTTATTTCATTTTTCCACGTGCAATTCCCCATTGGATACATACAACTTGTGGTGCACCAATAAGCCCGTATCAGATGCGCCCCAAATGAACCTCTCGATATCACCAAACACTGTTGGTTCTCTACTACATTGCGAGAGTACCGGTTGGAGCAGATACCTTAATACACTTGATTTTAATTGATTGATTCATTAATTCGTTTTTTACGGCTGATCGACCCTTTGCAGGTTATTTAAAGCCAGAAAATATTTTTGAATTGTAAGAATTGTTTTTGAGATAATAATGACTTCCTGATACAATATTTAACTCATAGCTGGTGGAGAAGTGGTAGACTCATACCATTATCAAGGGTATATTCTCGAAATATGCTCTTGAAATTCTCATTCGAGGCCGTTACCCAGTACACCCCAGGCAAATCCAAGATTACAGGATATCATATTCCCAATCGGTCGCCCATTCGACCAGGCTCAACATTGCTTAACTTCGGTGGTCGGACGAGAACCGATGTTTCAATGTGACATAGTCGTAAGTTCATCTGATTTCGATTATCCCCCCTCTATAAGTCACCAGGATTGAAGTATTTTTGCCATATCTGTGCAAAACAATTTATACGGCCTTGTGAGAAAGAAAAAGTTTTTCCAACCTCTAAAGCCTTACCCCGCAGTCAAGCTACACTATGGCTATTTTCCCGGCAAACGTTCAGACGAGCTAAGTTTAGACAATTACAGCTAGAAGCTACCATTGCCAGATACACAGTGCCATCTTCTCTTTCGTATTCCATTGGTAAGGAGAGTTCCACGAAGGCAACTTCTTCCCAAGAACCGATGCATTCTGGAATAGACTCCCTTGAAGGATTCTTCCCAGATCACTATGATCTGAACCTCCTCTTGCCAACCGTTATTCACCTAACATGATATACACTTCTTACTTCCTCCCTTCACACGTTTCAAACAACTGTATTTAAGAAAACTAGATTAACTGCCTCTTGAGCATTTTAATCGGTGAATTTTAGTATAAAAAGAGGTTATAAAATTCAGTTGGTTGATTGATTGATTGATTTTGCTTAGCGGCATTTCAATTTTTTATGCTGAAATCCAAATATTTTGAACACAATCTTATGCCTTTAACTACAAATATTTTGAATGCAATTGCCTGCCTTCAAATACATATAAATTGTATTGTTGGTAATTCTGTTATAAAATGTATTGCTTGTAAATTTGCTATAAATAGGCATTGTTGGTAATTTTACTACAAATATGTATTTTTATACTTTCATAGTGTTCTTCTTTTGTTTGGGGGTATCCCTATTTGCTCATAGCTGGGACCCTGGCTGGTGTTACCATTCCTGGTCAGGGAGAACCTGGGGACGACAACCACGAAGAGGGGGTTCCACTCTCTTCAACTTCCCGATCAGAGGTCTTGCTTATGGATGTAGTTTATCGTCATATCCAGTATTATATAACATTCAGTCTCTGTATGCACTGGGATAAGCGTAGGGTCGCAAGTAGAATATTTTCACCTTTCTCTCGTCCAGACATTTTTCAACGTACGATACATTTACTATTAGGTTGGTACAAAAATAATGTCGTTTTTTGACGATTTTTTTGATTATCGTTCACCCATTTATCCAACTTTTTTGACTTCCCTATTTGCTTTAAATGGCGAACGACTGTTGAGTGGTCGACCTCGAGTTCAACAGCAACTTCTCGTGTGGTTTTGCGAGGATCGGTTTCAAGGCTTTCAAATGTTCGTTATCAACCGCAGTCGGCCGGTCGCGACCGTCTTCATCTTCGAGGCTCTCGTCCCCATTGCGAAATTTCTTGAACCACCGTTGTGCCACACGTTCGTTAGTGGTTCCTGGGTCAAAAGCATCATTGATATCACGAGCTGTCTCGGCAGCTTTTCGGCCTAGTTTGAACTGGAACAAGAAAATCGTGCGGATTTGAATTTTGTCCATGCTGTCGAAAAGCCTGCAAAAAATGAATGAAGAGATTGAGAATGGTAACGAATAACACGATTCGATAGAGCGAAAAACGCGCTTCAAAATGATATATAACATGGCTATATATATATCAATGAATTAATTCAGAAATCATATATAAAAGTAACATAGAAAACGACATTATTTTTGCACCAACCTAACATTTAGCGTGCAGCTTATAAAAACACATTAATAGACAAGCAGGGAAATAATTTGTATAACTAAGGCAAACAGAATACCAGAACAATAATTGCAATCAGCTGGCCGCATCCCAGTGATCAATGTTTAACCAGAGGGACGATTGAACTTAGACAAGGTTGAGGATTTCTCCTCCTCATCCTCTCTTGTTGAACTCTCTGCCTCCAGGCGGAGAGGAACCCAGATGAGGCTGTACCGAAGAGCAGAATCTCGTTTGGGAAGGTAGACACACCGAACCATTGTATACGGGGTCTAAGGGCAAGTTTTGTCCAAGTCTATGGGCTCGGAACGCCACACGTTAAAAACTGGCCTTGTGCCACATCTTGTGGGGAGGTTGCTAAATAAAGAGAGACAGCTAAACTAAAAACTCGTGAGAATGCTTTCTAAGTAAATGCACACAGGCACCAAACCCAACCAGATGTTTTTAGCAGCCAATCTGCTTCTGAGGAAATCAGATTTAATTCTAAGAAGTCTTTTCCACCTTCAATGAGAGTTCGAGTGGTTTGTCAACCCTCCAAGGTTGGAAGTATCGAGTTTCTCTCATCCACTTCAGGCCCCTCGTTTGTTTAGCCCGTGTGAAGAATAACTCCGCGTCCCGTGCTCATAACTCGACCTAATAGGAAATATTTGAAATGTCCGAACCGGACAGAATCACAAAGCAACAATCGAATAACACTTTCTTTCAAAGGTATAAATTAACTGCACAAAGAAATAAACCTTCAAATATAATTGGGTGGTCCTAACTAAAGAGAACACCTTCAAGTTTGCAAGTGTCAAAAATGCTTTTCCTCAAAGAAAACGGACACGTTTTACACCAAGCAACACACGGACACACACACACACACACACAGACAGAGATCCGTTTAGATGAAGCCTATGTAGGATTTCTTTCTGACAAGGCTCCTTAGCATTCTTTTTAGATTTTGCTCTACTTAGTGAATTGAGCACTTTACGTAGTTGTCTTTTTTACTCGTTTTGGGTTTAGTTTTTTCTTTGGACTTGGGGTTTGAACACTGGACGATTGTTTTCGCCTCAATTTCATGTTCTTGGTTCTTTCTTTTTTTATTCCACATTTTTCCTCGGGTACCGACTTGTTCTACTGCAAGTTGAGCTATCCGAGGTTTTTCCAAACGAGTACTACCTTATATATATATATATATATATATATACTCTGTGTGTATTTAGGGAGCATCTTTTCATTCATACACGTTTCATTAAATAATATAGACAAGTGCTGTCTATTTATTTTACATAAAATATATAAACAACACTTTTCTATATTATTTAATGAAACGTGTATATATATATATATATATATATATATATATATATATAAAAGAGAGAGAGAGAAGGGGGAAATTAGGAAATGAGCTGATTCCTCTACCTTCAGTATCTGTCTATTGGAGAGGGAACTAACAGGAGATAACTGACATCCATTAGACAAGGCACATGGAACTACAACAGTATAACTCAGTGGGCTAAATAAATGTTTCAGTTCGACGACATTCCAACCACCTGAAGAAAGCCGGAGCGTACAACAGCCGAAACGTTATGATATAATATGCCAACAAAGATGAGCATGATAGTCCGAACAAGGTAAATAGTGTCCTTTACCTTGTTTTCAAACTGTTGGTATTTTCAAGTGATTTCGGTCAATTCATTTCCTAACGCTTTATATTTAAAAAAAAAAAAAAAAAAAAAAAAAAGAAGAAATTCTGAACGCTATATTAAAAATAAAATAAAATGAATAAGCGCACGACGTGAGGTGTGGTAGAAGGTGAAAAGGAGGAGGGGGAATCAAGTGGATTAGAAATGTAGAAGTGGGGGATTAAATAAAATATACAGAGGCTTTTTTATCCCACTTTCAATATACTCAAAAGGAAATTTTAGTATGAATACAACGGGTCATATATATATATATATATATATATATATATATATATATATGTGTGTGTGTGTGTGTGTGTGTGTGTGTGTGTTGTGTGTGTGTGTATGTGTTTAGGCAGCAATCAATCTTTCATGCATATTTCATTGAATACGACAGAAAAGATGCTTTTATTTAGTTTTTTATACAATTTCTCATGAGATCTAATACTTTTTTTTTCTTTTCGGATGATAAATTATATAAAAACTGTCAGAATTTTCTTTTTATCCGAGCGCTTTCGGCTATACATTTAGCCATTTTCAAGGATTAAATATTTTAACTGTTAAATAAGAAATAATTTGTTGTATGTATGTTTTATAAAATGTTTTAATTTTTCAAAACACGGTCAAGATATTGTGTCCATGTTCAAAATTTATATTATTAAGTGTTTTTTTTTTATTAATAAGGCTTCGATTACTTTTAGACATTTTTTGCATGTAGATGATGCTATTATATTACTGTTGTCAACAAGCATGTTACGAATAATGCCCGGTAGGTCTCCATAAATATTTAAATGAGATCTAATTGAGCTATGGTCAGAAAGGTGTAGAGTGAGTCTGCGTGTCAAACATGTAGTGTGGCCTATATAATTATTTACGAATTTTGATTGATCAGGAATACAATTCCTTAATGGGCATTTAAATTCGTAAATAATATTTGCCCTATTTAATTTTATTGTAAGAGGTGAATTATTATTTTTGACTATGAGGTTAGAGGTTTTAAATTTTTTGTAATAAATAATTAATCTAATTTTTTTGCTATTGTCAACTGGTGTTAGGGATTTTTTTATAATGTTCCTAATTCTGCTTGCATTTTGTTTACAATTTTCTTTCATCTTTTTTTTTTGTTTTCGAAAACGGCCAGGTCGTTTAAAACTGAAATAATTTGCACTTTATTAAATTAACAGACACATATACATATACACATAAATGTATGTAGTGGGGACAATATGATATTAAATCTCTATATATCATCACAATATATATATATATATATATATATATATATATATATATATATATACTAAGAATTGCAAACGTTATTATAGTGGCCATTTCATATTTAAAATAACTGCACCATTATTTTAGTAGATAATCCGTATTTGAGAAAAACATCCTATTTTTTTTAAACTGACTGATCAAAACTGTGTATTACGTCTACCGGCCTGTTTAATAAATAAAAGTAGACTGTTTATTTCCGATATGATGTGTCCAATATAATAACGTGAACTAATAAATATATATGCGTGCTTGCATAGAAAGGGAAGGTGAGTGTGCAGTGGGCATGGCGGAGACATAGATAAAGAGAGATGGAATGAGATTTCATTGGTGTCATATTTGAATTCTGCTCGATTATAAGGAAAATTCATAAAAGCACTACAGTTATATACATGGCCATTATTTCTACTACCCGTTTTCCATTTATTATATGATTGAAACCTGTAGGTATGGAAGACGAAAACGCTGTTAAAATATTACAAGCATCACCGGTAGAGGCTGACATGTCATTTGTTAAAATTTAATGCAATTCGTCCATATAGAGATCAACAATATATATATATATATATATATATATATATATATAGTGTATATTTAGGTAGCAATTTAGTTTAAATCCAATCTAAGCTTTCGGCTTACATAAGCCATTATCAAATATGACAATTACATTTCAATATGTCAAACAACACACGGACGAAACAATAATGATAGTCTGTTTTTGTTGCAAGAAACATTTCAAAGCAACGACAAACTCGTGTATACGAGACGCGGAAGCGAAAATCGCGTCGCAGCTCATTACGTCACACATGACCAAAAGGTTAGATTAGATTTAAACATGTATCACTTAAGTGTTTTATTTTTCTACAAGATATCAATTAAACCGATCGCCTTTCCCATTGTAAGATTTTTTTTTTTTTTTGTTACAATATACCACGTATCAACAGACACATATACATATACACATAAATGTATGTAGTGGGGACAAAATGAATTGACCGAAATGTGTGTATTATCATCATTCTTTAATTGCCAGAAGATTTTGGTGAGAGCGGTGCTATTCATGCATTTTACATTGTCTAAATTCATTCGATGATGATACAAACGAAATTTCCAAGGATTTTCAGCAGAAACAAAATAGAGTTAACCAAATAAAATTTAACTGGAATGTATGCTAGCTCGGTATACAATATTATCAATTATAAATTGGCCGTTTAAAGGACAGATCATATTTTTTCGGTAGTTTTATTTATTTTTAAAATGTTTAAAGCTGTTCTCTTTGTTGGACATATTTATTTAGTATAACATTGCTATTTTGAGATATCGATTTTTCGATGTTTTTTAGCGGTGTTATAGCTAGTCTTTATATTATTTTTGTTCAAAATCTTCAGTATTGGTAAAATGCTTATGAATTAAATTTAGGAAAATCCTTCCAATATTCGTTTGGACATTAAAATTAAAAGGAGGATTAAACCATAGCACATTACAGTGTCACAGCTTATGTTTACTTTTTTGGGTTTTTTTTTCTAAATATTCTAAATTCACTTTATGGTTGCTTAGTTCTAAAGCTTTTATCCATTTAATTTTATTATTATCAAATATTTTCTTATTGATGGAGTTAGTTGATAATCCATCTTGGACTGATCAATACAACTTATTTAAAATATTTGATGGATGAACAATGTCGTGTCTGGTCAGTACCTAAATGAGTAACCGCTTGGGAATATCAGCTGTTGTAAGCTCGGTTGTTCCAGAGGGGTAATTGATAAAGGTTTGGAATGGAAAATCAAAGAGCCGATTTCAAATTACAGTCGAGTTAGATACATTTCCTTACGCGCATATGGCCTTGGGAAATGTAAGAATCCACCCCTTCTTCCTCCATTAATGGGTGAATTAAGAGGACGTGTGTCAATAAATCATTATTATCTCAAAAGCAATTTTAAAATCTAGAAATATTTTCTGGCTTTCAGTAACCAGCAAGAGGTTGGTAAGCCATAAAAAATAAATAATTTAATCAATCCTGAGTAGAGTAGTTCTATAAAATGGTTTTGTGAATGTCTTATAAAAAATGATGCTAACAGCGATCATATTAATGTTCTTGTTTGAACTTTTTGGATTATGGCCGGGTATTCAGTTTTTGTACATGTGCAAATTAATTGAAAAAAACAAACAAACAAGAAAACTTTAGTTTCCTTCCTTTCACCATACAACCAGTTTTAGACCCACTGGAATCGCAGAGTTTAATCGATTTCTATTTATTCATCTGATTAGGTTATTTGCAAGGGTGCGCAGTAATGTGAATCTATTTTCAGGTGTATGATGAAATTTATTTGGCCTTGAAAAATATTGCATCATCCGTGATTGCATCAGACTTTTATCACGCCCAGACACTATTGTTTCGACTGTCGATTAGTTATCCTACGGTGATTGTCTGCGATGGACCTTACTCGAAGGAAGCGTACGAAAATTGTAACGCTTCACGAACATACTGTCAAACCTTATTCTGAGACGATTAAAAGAGAGCAGTATTGTTTTCGAGGCGTTAAAATTAACAAACAATTCTTTGCCCAAGTTAACATCAAAATGTAGAAAACCTTGTTTTTTCTATCTCTGTCTATATCTCTGAGATGAGGTATTATGACTATTTACATTATTTACATTATTCGGACTGATATCTTCATCATCAATGCCATATTCACAAACGTTCGGCCGTTGTACGCTCCGGCCTTCATCAGATGATTGGAATTTCGAACCAAATCTTTTATTTCGTCCACGCGGGTACATCGTTCTAGTTCCACGTGCCAAGCCCTTCCGGATGGCTCAATTATTTCCCTTTAATTCAGCTTTTCAACTTTTTTGTTCCCTACTGCTGTACCTGGTATTGAACTCACTCCTCTTTGGGTCTAGTCACTGGATCTAACCAACGTCGTTACCCACTTGAGAACATGAAAAATCTACCCCGGTGGACGAAATAACAGGTTTCGTTAGAAATTTCAGTCACTGAAAGAAGGAGCCTACAACGGCCGAAAGGGTTTTTTTTTTTTTTTTTAGATCTGTTGCCTAATTTGACTTTAACGAATCGACCAGATTTACTATGAAAACAGGAATAGATGTTTGTTCCATCAGTATATATCAGGCAGGTCATTGATGAAAATTAAGAGCTGCGTAGATCCAAGTATAATTTGAATAACGCCTGTATTAATGTAAAAGGATCTAGAAGAGTGGCCGTTCAAGACATCTTTCATTTCGCCATATGATAAAAAAGAACGAACCAGTTGAAAAATTCATCCATAAATACAATGACCATAAAACATGAAAACAAGAATAAATTGTTGTGTCATCACTATATATCAATAAGGTCATTGATAAAAATTAAGGGCAATATAGATCTAAGGATAGAGGCTTGAAGAACGCTTGTATTAATGTCAACGGATCGAGAAGAATGGCCGTTCAGGCAACTTTCATTTCGTGATTTGATAAGAGAGACTGAATCTGTTGAAAAATTCGTCCAGAAATATAATAACTTTAAAACTCGTGAAGAAGCCCAACATGCCCAACCCTGTCAAATGCGTTAGAGATATCCAAATAAACAGCCTGAGCCTTACCATTCTTATTTAAAGCGTGGAAGACTCTTTCAACGATAACACATCAGTAGTTGACCTAGAGAAGTGAAAGCCGTATTGCTTATCTGAAAGAAGATCCTGAAAGGTGAGATACTTAACCAATTCAGAGTTAATTACAGCTTCTAGTCTTCTTCTTTTATGTGCCGTGTCTCTTTAGGGCGTAGGCGATTATGTCCCTCCACACCCCCCTGAACCTTGTAGCTCTTAATAAATTTTGTCTTTTTGTTATGTCTCCGAAACCCGGCTCCGCCATCTATTTACTCAAGTCCATCAAATACGTTCCTCGCTGCTTTACTATGTCCATCTTTCTCTCTATCTGCCCTGTGAGTATCAGATTTACCCAGCCCTTTTACGTGCTTCATAAATTTCAACTACCTCTTTCTGATGTTAAGTATAAGCTTCCTCTTTGTTTCCATTCTCTCCCAAAACTCATCGTTGCTCACATGTTCAACCCATGGTATCCTTCTGTAGAGCCATATTCCTGTTGCTTCGCGTTTCTTCTTCGTCTTTGAGGAGATTGTCTAGCATTCACTGCCAGAGCGGAGGAAAGATATCACGTAACAATTCAGTATTCTTTTCTTTGTTTCAATGAATTTTTCCAGTCTCTTAATACTCTGCTTAGCTTTTGGAATGCATCTTTGGCCATCCCAATACGTCTTTGGATCTAAGTGTCGTTAAGACTTCCAATAATGAATTCCAATAGGACTTCTAATTCTCTCAGAATTGCCTCGCTGTATAGGTTGAATAAATCCGATAGAAGACACATCCATGTGTTACACTCATTTCTAGTTTCGTATATCTGCTGAACTCATTTTGTGTTTATATGCAGGCAGTTTGCTGCCAGTATAGATCCTTGATTATTCAAATGACTTTCCTGAATATGTCAAGGTCACAGAATAGATCTAACAGATCTTTGTGACTCACCTTGTCAAATACCTTTGCGTAATCTATAAAACACAGTAACATGTCCTTCTACACTTGTACAGTGTAAACCGGATATAAGAGACCCGGATATAAGAGAAACTTGGATATAAGAGAGATTTTCTCTGGTCCCAAATTAGAGCCTGAGTTAATGTATATAAATTAGACCAAACCCGGATATAAGAGAAACTCGGATATAAGAGAGATTTTCTCTGGTCCCAAATTAGAGCCTGAGTTAATGTATATAAATTAGACCAAACCCGGATATAAGAGAAACCCGGATATAAGAAACTTCGTCTCCGGTCCCGACAACTCTCTTATATCCGGGTTACACTGTATTGCTCTTTCTGATAACATTCTGAGCATAAATATAGCGTTCTTTATTTTGGGGTCTTTGATGAAACCAAACTCTTCTTGTCTTATCTCGAGTCTGATACTGCTGGGCGCTCTATTCATCAGTATTCGGATGATGAGTTTTGTTTTGTGGCTCATTAAGCTGATTGTTCGATGGAGTTCAGATTCGTTTGTGCCTGGTTTCTTTGGTAGTGCTATGAAACGCATCTTCTTAGATCTTCCAGTATCTCCCCACTGTTGTAGATTCCATTTATTATTTCTGTGATCTTGTCTATGCCGTAATTTGCATTTTGGGCTCACCATTCTACTGATAACCATACATTCAATCTTCTTGTAGATTATGTGTAGTCTTTTCCTTCGTTACCTTCTATAAAAGGTCTTGTAGTTTCCTCTCTGTGACTACTATGTACGCTGTGTCATCTGCATATCTGATATTGTTAAGATTGTGGCCGCCAATAATGAATCCTCGTAGGACTTCTAATTCTCTCAGAATTGCAGCGCTGTATAGGCGGAATAAATCCGCTGAGACGACACATCCTTGTTGTACACTCCTTTCTATTTTTATGTCTGCTGAACTCATTTTCTCTCCGTATGCAGGCAGTTTGCTGCCAGTATAAATTCTTTATTATTAAAATGATTTTCTCGAATATGTCAAGGTTGCTAAGAGGTACTAAAAAATCTTTGTGACATAATTTGTCGAACGCCTTTGCGCTGTTCTTGTATTATCTCGAGCCTGATATTGCTGCGCGATCTATTCATCAGAATTCGGATGATGAGTTTTTTTATGTGGCTCATTGGGCTCATGGTCCAGTGGAGATCACATTCGTTTACGCCGGGTTTCTTAGGCACCTGCTATTGAAAATAGATATCCTTTGGTCTTCACATATATCTCCACTGTTGTAGATTTCATTTAAATTTCTGTGATCCTGTCTATGCTGAAATCGTCGCATAGTTTTCCAAATCTTTATATGGATGTTGTGGATTCCGAGATGAAATTCGGTCTCCAATGAATGACAAACGCAAGAATTAAATATAAGAAATAAAATGTATTTACACAATAATACAAAGGGTAATACTGTTAGTAAATCCAGGAACGCGGTTAGTAGCAATAACATATAGATATATACAGTCTCGAAGTAGGACTTCTTTAGAATTACGTGCTTGTAACTGACTTCTACAAGCGGTTACCTCATACTATTACTCTACCTCCAACTCAATCACAATCTCAGTCCTTTTACTATCTCTACTCACTCTGTATTCTGACTGACTCTGGGTATTTAACGGCAGCAGTCCAAGTAACACTCTGGTCGAGTCCGCTTATCATAGGACTCCATAACACCTCCCTCCTTAGATCCCTTTTTGGAGGGAGTTAGTATTATTGTATGTTATGGTTGATGATCAATAGTTCGACAAATTTTCTCTTCCTGTTTGACCTTCTCACTTCTGTGTCTTCCTGCGGTCTTTGGATCTCAAACGCTTCAAAGATTGTATCCATAGAATCGTCGTTTTCTGCGATTGACGAGCTTGGCTCCTCAACCCTTCTTTTCTGTAATTGGTCGATATGGCTTGTATATGAAAACTTCTCGCCTTTTATTGTGTAAAGTAGATTTCCTAATCTATTGATTACTGTGCCCGGCTTCCAGTAAGCCATATTGTTTCTAAACATTCTAAAATAAACCCGTTCTCCAGGTTTGAATGATCTCTTTGGTACAGTCGGTGTATACTGTTTTTTTTGTTCTTGTTTGGCAATAATTTGTCAAACACAGACCTTATTCTCCGAGCAAACATCAATTCCGCTGCTGAAAGACCCGATGGCGTATTCACGTTAGATGTTATTCTGTACACTTGGAGCAACTGTTGTATCGCTTTTATCGTCGGTACATCCTAGGCTTTTTTAACGCTCTTTTTAGTGTGTCAACGAATCTTTCAGCTTGTCCGTTCGACCTCGGGTGGTACGGAGCTATCTTGATATGTTTTACTTGGTATGTCTCAAAAATTCTTTAAAGTCACTGGAGGTAAACTGTGTGCCATTATCGCTTACCAAACAACCCGCGACGCCAAATCCCACGAATAGTTCGTGTAACCAATTTACGTTGTTTTCTGTCGTCGGGTGTTTAAATCTGGCAACCTCTGGCTATTTACTGAAACTATCTACTGTTATTAAATACAGGTAACCTTCAATGGGTCCTGCGTAATCCACGTGTATTCTGGACCACGGTCTGTCGACTTTAGGCGATGGCCTTTGTATAGAGGATGGTGCTTTTGCCGCAGCAGCAAAACCTTTGCAACTTTCCACCATTTGCGTGATATCATCGTCCATGTTCGGCCAGTAGACAAAACTTCTCATAAGTGATTTCATCCGGTTTTTTCAGGGATGTCCTAAGTGAAAATCTTTTAAGATCCTTCTTCGTAGCGACTTTGATATTACTACTCTCTCGTTATACAATAATATGTTGTCACAGATTGAAAAACTGTCTGCTAAATTCCTCACTTTCTCTTCTATTTTTTTCTTGATATCCTGAATAAACTCGTCTCTTTCTGCTTCTCGTCTTATCTGTTGCAACGTTACAGGTAATGGATGTATTAGTAATAATGGATTAATTCATCATAAAATTAAAAGAGGTTCTTTCAAAAAAGAGGATGCGAAAGAATGGACCAGGGAATGCCTTAGAAAGGCAAATGAAATTTATGAAAGAGGAGTTGTCTTAGTTATTGATAACGCTCCTTGCCATACTTCAATTGAAGAAGTTGTGGAGGAGGATGAATTTAGGCAACACCAAATTTTCAGACTTGCCCCCTAGAGTCCGATGTTAAATCTCATTGAAAAAGTTTGGTCAGTCATTAAAGCTGACGTAAAAAGAAGTATGGCAGACTCAATTGTTGGGATTTTAAGAGGTGATGGCCAGGGATCTTTAACTACTAAAGAATTCCACCTCAGCAAGTTAGAAGCGATGATCTCCGAGGAAATTAATAATATTTACCCTGAGACTTGCACTAACATCGTATCTGGAATACAGAGATTATTTCCCTCTGTAATTAACTTAGATGATGTAATCTTTTAAATAAATTTCTTTGGAACGTTTATATTTTTTCTATATCCCTTTTAAGTAAAGATAAAAGAATAAATATTAAATTTATTAGTATTATATTAATTCTCAATTTGAAGTTGATTATTTCTCATTTTGAAGTTGCTTTCCAATTTGAAGTTGATTAATCCATTTTGAAATTGATTCATCCATTTTGAAGTTGATTCATCCATTTTGAAGTTGATTAATCCATTTTGGAGTTGATTCCTTTTTTTACCTGAAAATAAGTCCATTTTGAAGTTGATTATTATCATTTTGAAGTTGAAAAGGTATAGATATTTATCACAGAATTTGCATTTTTGGCTAACACAATTTTTTATTATTATTATTATTATTATTATTATTAGTAGTAGTAGTAGTAGTAGTTGTTGTGTTAGTAGTTGTAGTTTTAGTAGTAGTAATCAGCAGTAAAGTTTTGACTGTCGTTTCGAGACAGATTGACTCAGAATGATATTACTAAATATTGAAATTTAACCAAGCCTTTGTTCACCCTTCCAAGTTTAACCAATCGAATATTGATTACTTGCAGGAACGCTTGAGGAGTTGCCAGCAGGCACGTTCGAGCCCAACAGAAACTTGTAATCGAGGCAATGTTCTTTCAAGTTGAAAAGTAGCAGCCATTTTATATTGTTAATTTAATTGAAAAAAAAATTAGAAAATTAAATTACAGCTCCTAATTATGTAAAAAAAGAAGAAAAGAAAAACGGGCATAGACGTCATGCTTGATGAAAACACGAACTAATTGTCCATGAATAAATTCCATCAGATTTTGGCTTCTTTCTGTGGTCTCTTCTGATCTTTTATTTTATTTTCCATTTCGCTGAAAAAAAAAATTATGAAAGAAAGAATTTAAAAATATGTCGGCTGAAAATATCTGCACTGAACATTATAGTCTAATAATATTTTGTTTAAAATGCACAAAAATGAGTGCACCGACGCTTATTGCGTTCACTTCAGAGCCTACTTACTTCGATAATAATAACCAGCTGATAACATTAAATACTAAATGCCATCGTCTCAAATCTGGAACAGTAGGCATTCGTAGGCCTCAGGTCATCATCTACCTCAACATTATGGTGTTCCATAACTAGGTACCGTTATTAGTTTTTTGTTTTTTTTTAATGCATATCACCCAAAACAAAGTAGGAATGCCTCTAGCACGCAAATGATTACAGAGAGCGAGAGTAAAGACGGGTGTTTGAGGACAGGGGATGAAGATCAAGACATCAAAAAATGTCGATTGACATTACACTTGAATATTTGAAGATTAGAACTATCAGGGAAGCAAGTAAGAGGAAAGGAGTTCCACTGTCGGGAAGTGCAAGATAAGAAACCGTTAGAGTAGAAGAGACATTCAACCGTTTCGACAGTGAAAGGGTGGGACCGAAATGCCAACCTAGTAGATTAAATTCATGCAGTTGGGAGACCAGTGAAAGTAGCTCGTCAGAGCAATTGCCATAAAAAATATTTGTACAAAAAACAGAGGGAAGGTTACTTTGTAACTAGATACCTGACAAATTCCCACCACATACAGAGTGCAATGGATAATGTGACATCACATTTTAACAGATATATTTACGAAAATTACACACAAATATCTTAAAATACTGAACAGTAAATTTATTCAATAAAATTGCCACTGACTTCAACCACAGCCACTAGATGACTTCGAAATCTCTTCTGGACGGTTTCCTTGTTTAATTTGATGATTGCTGCCATAATCCTACTTGTGTGGTGCAGAGTCCTGTTGCAAGAACTAGGGTCTTCCAGCTGCCACCCTCTTGATCCATGGCAGCACTACCCCCTCAACGCACTTGCTGTAGGACTCCGCGTTGAGTCCGATGCGCTCACCAACAATATTGGGGGTTATTTTCTTGTCGAAACGATCAGTGTGCTGTACTTTCGTAATCACCATGAGACTCATCCAACTCTTTCCAAATCCTCTACACTGTTCTCAGATTGACACCCAAAGCAATGGGTGCAATTGTGCCTGTTAGTGTCTCCGGCGTGTATGTCGAGCAGTACAACATGTCGTATGTGGCAGGGAAGTAAGAAATTGAAACTAATAAAGCTTACGGCTACATGCAGATATTTCAAAATTAAATCGCTTAACTTCATATGGTCAAGTTACGAAGCAGGAGAGCGATAATTATTTCCGCTTCAATAGAGAAAATGTTGCACGAAGCCAAAATATGGAATACAGAAATGGACAGTCTTCTTCTGTCTTAATATTAAACTTAGCTAACCACAAACATTGACCCAAACATACAATAATATTCCTAACACCAAAACATCGCATTCATACTTAGCTTTCTTAGTACACCCACCATAATACCGCATTGTCTCTATGAAAGCCCTATCTAGTCCCCATATGTACAATTCATTGTCTGTGGGAGAAGGGGAATGGAACAACAATTTGAAATCTAACCCCGATAAGTATTTATTACATGAAAACAAAACTATTTACAAGAAACCAGATAAAATAATGTTAGTAAAATTCCCTCCAATCCTTAAATGTGTCAGAAACATCAGTTAACTGAACGAAATCAATTCGGGACTTTAATAATATAAAACATCCATTCATGCCACGCACTCACTTAAACAAACACACATTCAAACACAGCAACAAATATGAAAATCACACCTGAAACCAGAGAAGTGACATCACTAACCACCTAACAAGGGAGGAGATGCGGAATTAAACCCCCCAAAAATAGTGACAGAACTAAAAGAGGCCAATGAGCAAACATTCCCTTGCTTAGTTAACTGGAATGAGGAAATTAAGGACACAAAAACAACTCAGGAAGCAGGAGAGCTCATTTGAACAACTGTCATGAAAATATTCATAGAAAAGCAGAAAGAAGCAACTTCACGGAGGTGGCAAAGTGACTGAAGTCGGCACCCATAATATCAGGAACCCTTCTTTTGAGTTTTTTTGAGAATCTCGTGATATAGAGCAGGAGCACTACAACGAGATAGTAATGGATGAGCTATAAAGGAAAGATTTATTCTCTGATTTAGATTTTCCCAAATTTTGGGCATTATCATATCCATGATATAATAAATTATTTTACGGGCGGAACAGTATGGCTGAAAATGAAGAGGACAAACAAACTTGGTTGTCAAAAAGTGAGTTCCATGCCACTAATTTGTAAACATAATATATATATATATATATATATATATATATATATATATATATATATATATATATATTGTGTGTAATTAGGCAGCAAGTACTCTTTTAGGCATGTCTGAATGAATAAATTACATTTATGTCTGCTAATTTTTGACAAAATCTGTTCATGCTCACGAATAACCTTCCGTGTATTGATGTTAAAGGATGAGAGAATATATGTTCTATAGAAGTGGGTATGTGTTTAATTACGGATGAAGGGTGCTTAGAATTGGGGTGGACGTATATTGGATTGGCGTTTGTTTTCATGTAGAGTTGGAATGCATTATTAGCCAATTCTAATGAAACATCAATGAAATCTACTTTTTTTAGAATTAGTGTTGATCTTAACTTTCAAATTTTATTTTTGAATATCTTCAAAGATACATTACATTCAGCAGGGCCTGCCATATCAATAAGGAGGTACTTTTTTGCTGTTTGTGGTCTTTAATAACAATGTCTGGGCGGTTGGCTTTGATTGTTCTGTCAGTGTTATTGTGTATTCCCATAGAATTGTAACAGATCCTATCTCCGTAACCGGGTCTGGGCGGTGTTCATACCAGTTTCTTTCAGTTTCCTTCGCGTAGAAGTTGCATATTATTATTAATATTATTATAATTATTATTATTTTATCAATCCTGGATATGACGATATACTACATCAAACAGCAAGGCCTCTGCTTGGGAGATTCGATGTTTTGGGTAAACGCGGAACCACCTCTTAATTGCTGTTGTTCCTAGATCCACCTTGACACTGGGTGGTAGCACCTGTTAGGGTCCCAGCTACAGTGAATCCCCAAACAAAAACAAAACACTTATCAAAGTAAAAAATACCAGCACTACATTTTTATGTGACGTCGTCCCCCGGTCGCAGCATCGACTGTGTCGTTCGATCCCGGTCACGGCGCCAATTGTGACGTCACGTGCTCCCCAGGCTTTGATATCCTGGTCACGGACAGCACCAACTGTGACGTCCTCGCCGCGGCGTCAGCTGTTCGCTCCTCGCTGTTCCAAACTGTGCCTCTGAGGGGCGTATACCCGCTTCTCCGCTTCTTCGTATCGGCTCCTTACACTTACACTTCTGACAGGGGCGTCGACCGATTCTCCTCGTGCGTCACGTGACCGCTCTCGGCCAATGAGGTCCTGGTCGGGTATCTTTCCTCCTCCTTCGTGTGTCATGTGATCTTATTTAGCCAATGACGTCTTTAGTCGGGCGTGGACAATCCGTGGCTTTGTTTTGGGAAAGAACACCTTGCTTAAAAAACAAAAAATATTAATTTAAATCGCCTTTATCATGAGCGACTGAGATGACACCTTCGGCTTTTTAAGACGTGGTATTTGTCAAGCAGTTTATCGCTAATTGGATATGATCTAAGAAAGGAATTTCTCAGACCCGTTGGCGTTTTTGAACGAAATAAAAATACTTCATTTTCCTCCGCCCGAAGGTCTGATAATAAAAATCTTTATTATCTCAAAAATTTTTTTCCAGCGACATCATCTTGTATGGCTTTTTCTAATTCTGGAGACTGTCTATGTTTTCGTATTAATGGTTTGCCTTCATATCCTTAGATACACTTCCCCACCCACTTAGACCTTTACTATCATTCCAATGACACACCTTCCACTTGTTACTTATCAATATTTTCATTGTCCCTAAACTTCGTTTCTTCTTTTCTTTCTTTTCCCTTGGGTGACAACCAATTGATAACAACTTCCATTTTCCGCGGATCTCGGTCAGATGCTTGACCGGAATATTTTTCGACACCTGTTATCTGCCAGCCGTGCGTGTGTGTGCTCGCCTATGACCTGTTTTCGTATCACTCCCTCTTTCTTTCTTCTTCGTTTTCTCTTTCCTTCTTCCAGATCGCTTGAACGTAAAGAAAGAATTATTCTTAAAACCCCAAATATTTTTCGGCCCTAAATAATTATTAAATGGTTGATAAACCGTAAAAAACAAATCATATATCTATGAATATTTCTTTTCAGCTCGTCAGGTATGCATGGCGCCACATTTATATAAAATTACCAACAATACCTATTCATAGCAAAATTAGTAATAAAAGATTATATCTGTCATGGAAGCCTTAAAATTGTGTTCAAAATATTTAGATTTCTTCATTAAATTTCACATAGAGGTT
>CAHIKZ030000620.1:260000-262500 GCA_903632075.3 Acanthosepion pharaonis | reverse complement strand
GGAAAGACATAGAGGAAAGTTTGCTGGAAATTTTAAATTTTGTGAAAAGTGAAATGTATTATTCTTATTATTATTATCATTGCGTGGAATGACATACTTCCCATGCTAGAAACACTTTCACACAGACTTAATGTTGCAAGTCTTTCGCTACCCTATCGCTATTTCGATGGCAAATGTTCAGAAGAACTCCAGTTTTGTCATCAGCTCCGATATTTACAAATCTGATCTGCATGTTACGTACTATTGTCTGTCCAGTCATATCGATGAAAACTGCTGGGTAGAGACTTTTCCCCCCCTTCGATTCATTAGATATTTGTTGCTAATGCTATTATGAGAAATATAAAAAAATATCCAATATTATTCTAATACAAAATTCAAAATTAAATAAATCTTCCTAGTGCAGAAAGAAAGAAAGAAAGAAAGAAAGAAAGAAAGAAAGAAAGAAAGAAAGAAAGAAAGTGTTGTGGTAGGATCCACCTAATTTGCATAGTGGAGTACCGACCATATAAATATGGTCGGTACCGGGAAGAGAGGGAGGAATCAAGAGATTCAACCAGAGACTCTGCCCGACTGCGACTCAGTCAACATATTCTCCAGGAACGGTCTTACCAGGAATATACAAAAGACTATATATAAATATTGTGTACACTTTCTTGTTTCAATACATTTTGTTCTAAGTACATTTTGTGTTGCATTATTATTCCATGCATTAACCAAGTTTCAACAGAAAGAAAGAAAGAAAGAAAAAAGAAAGAAAGAAAGTGATGAGCCACGGTGGAGTAAGGATAGCGACTTGAAATGCGGAATCGGGTAACCGAGTTCGAATTACAGTCGGATCCATTACATTCATTTACGTGCTAATATCCTTGGGAAAGGTATGAATTCTTTTCTTCTCCCCCTAAGGATGGGTAAATATCAGGACAATGTTGGTTCTATAAACTTGGGGGCAAACGATCTAGTGTGTATATATATATATATATATATATATATATATATATATATATATATATATATTGAAACATTACTTTAAGTGAATACTCGTATTTGAATAGAGGCTCCGTTTATCTATTAAACACTATATTTATTCATTGCCCTCTACCGAACTCAAATGTCGGATTAATAAATAAAAATGAATTATTTCTTTAGAAATTTACTCGTTTACATTTGGATGCGAAATTGAGATGATATGGAAGTTTCGTGTGTCTCCGATGAGAAGGATTTTGCTGGAAGGAACTATTCAGCCTTGCCCGATCGGCTATGTTCTTTGTAGCTCAGTCGGTCTAGACCACGTCGGATATAACGACGGTTTCATCTACCCAGTGTGGCGCAGGTTTAAATTCTACCGGAGAACGAATATTTCTTTTAGTATGATTTAGCGATTATCCAGGCCGGTCGACGAAAATATATAAATATAGTGTTTAATAAGTAAACGCAGTGTCTACTCAAATACTAAAAATAAAGTTAAAGTGATAAAATGTGTCGTATCAATAAATAAAATCCATTATTGCTTAATCGAATATATATATATATATATATATATATATATATATATATATATATATATATATATATATAGGATGTATCAAAAATAATCTCACGATGTTTGAGGACGGTTTCTTCACACCAAACCAATGACAAAAAGTCCATATAAACATATGTTGGCCTCATATAGCAGCAAATTTTGAATGATTCAGCTGGAAACACAATCTGATACATCCGTGCAGCCTCTTGTCCATCACCATTTTTTCGACCGTATGTAAAAATCATATCTGCCTGCTGACGATATGAATATGCTGGCGTTGTTAAACGGAACACTTCTCAAGTAACTCGTTACTACACACGTTAAACTTTGAAGACAGACTAGCCACAAATGTACGCGAATGACAAATATAACTTAGTTTGCATAACAGCACAGCGGTATTCATCGTAAACTTTCTTCCAACTTAATAACTCAAAATCTAAGTATTTGCGGATATATGTTTATATGGACTTTTGTCCTTGGTTTGGGGTGATGAACTACCCCCCAAATTTACACGAATGACAAATATAACCTAGTCTACATGACAGCATGGAGCCATCCAACGTAAACTTTCTGTGTGTGTGTAAAGTATTCAAATATTCGGACGACATTGTTTCCTTTTTCAGTCATGACACAGAGACTAAAGAATTTATGGAATACTGGTATCAAGTGATAGGGGTTGGGAGGAGGTCAGAATATGGTTATGGTTAAAGAGCAAATGTAGTGACCGTTGCAAAAAAGAAAAAAAATGACGGAAAAAGGAAAATAAAAAGACATGACGGTGGTTACATGAAACAGTAAATTGAAGGTTTTCTGGTGTGATGGAGTTTGGAGACGGAACTGATTGCAGGCGAAGAGGGTGGAGTCGAGGATATTATGATAGATTTTCTTCTGGCTTGCCAAGTTTAAAAAAAGGAACCGCCGACCTAAGATTGAGAAGCCAGACATCTAATGTCGTAGATCTTCAATAATGTTCTTCTG
>CAHIKZ030000620.1:87500-255000 GCA_903632075.3 Acanthosepion pharaonis | reverse complement strand
CAGCATAAAGTCGCAAAGTGGCTTGCTATAATGTTGCAACCAGTGTTGCAGCATTACAGTTCCTTTGTATTAAAGATTCATTTCTTTTTCCAAATTCATTCGGAATTGTGATGCCACTGATGGATTTATGTGTTCCTTTGACATCTGTTTCACTTGTGTTCCTTTATCGGAGACTATTGATATTTGCAGCGATATGTTATATCGCAGTGATTTGACTCCTCCGAATATACCTGAAGAAGTGTTCGTTGAACTCATGAAATTTGCCACTATGTTTGTCGATTTCAGTTTCGACAATATCATGTATCGTCAGATCGATGGTGTAGCGATGGGTTCCCCTTTGGGTCCTGTTTTGGCAAATATTTTGTGGGTTTTATGAAGAAAGCCTTTTGTTAAGTTCTGCCCGACCCAAGGTTTTACTTTCGGTATGTTGATGACACTTTTGTGTGTTCAGCCATGAATCGGAAGTGGATCAATTTTTTTTCTACTCAATGGTGTTCATCCTGCCCTTAAATTTACAGTAGATAAGGAGGTCAATGGTTCATTGCCCTTTTTTAGATGTTCTTGTTCAAAGAACTCCTTCCTTGTTTATTACCTCTGTGTACAGGAAGTCTACTTTTACAGGACTATATACCCGTTGGGACTCCTTTTGTCCTAAACAACAAAAGATTAATTTGATTAGGACCCTGACACATAGGGCGTTAATGATCTGTTCGGATGACACCTTGAAACATGAAATCAGTTGTTTAACTGAGATCTTTGTGAACAATGGTTATCCGTTGAACATTGTTCAATCGGTTATTCGAGATGAGACCGCTAGGTTCAACAAAATCAAACCTGCTTCAGTTGGTAAATGTCCGGTCTATCTTCGTTTTACCGTGGTTGGGTAGGATTAGTGAATCCTTCGCCAAGCGTATTTCATGTAGTTCACGTGAGTGTTATTTTGCAGCGAACGTTCGTGTTGTTTTTCAAACTAGGTCTGTACTTCCATCTATGTGTAAAGATGTTCTACCCCCCACCATATTAACTCTGTTATTTACTATTTCAAATGTAGTTGTGGATGCGACTACATAGGTAGAACGACACAGCGGTTGGACGTGAGATTAAACAACACGTACCTGCGATAATACTAAACAAAAAAAAAATTTTCTTTATACCATTCGTAACACTTATGGGTCTTCCATTGCGGATCATTTTATAAAATCCAACTTGTGCGATGGATTTCAGTGTGAACTGGTTTTCCGTCTTGGCCAGTTCGCACTCACTTTTCCATCTCAAGGTGTTGGAATCGCTTTACATCAGGTCCAAGCAGCCTTCTCTTTGCAAACAAAGAGATTGTTTGCTTGGACTTGCTGTTCTGCGCTTCTAGCAGCTTGGTTGGTATAATTTTATCTTTCCTTCCTTCCCTGTCCATTCATTCATGTCACCCATGACAGACTTTTTTTCTTTTTTCCTCATAATCTAAATTCCCCGTTAACAGTTCTGACGAGAGGGGACGAAACCGGTCGACTGTGTGTGTTTTATTTTAAACTTATCATGGCCTGCAATACAACATTTCTAGTTTTTAATGCCTTAATACGCTTTTGTACCGTTTCTAACCTATTTATATATATATACATACATACATATATATATACATATATATACATATATATATATATATACATATATATATATACATATATATATATATATATATATATGTGTGTGTGTGTGAAAATATATAGAAAATAGGAAAGAACTGGTTAGGTAAATAATCCAAAGTCCCTTAGTATTTTAGTTATTATTTTTAAAATATAGTGCTCGATACAAAAGTAGAGCATAAATATAATTATTTATTTAAAAATATGATTTCAACTCGCGACATAAGAGGTCTCATGTTTCAAAACAAGAGCCGAAAATTTCAATATAATTATTTGAATTAAATTGAGTTAAAGTAAGCCCTGTTCCATCTTCTAGCGATTTTTTTTTGGAATACGGTATTTCTCAAATTTACGTGTTTTAATAATTGAAATCAAAATTTCCATGGTAACAGCTACGATGAATTGTTTAAATTGGGTAGGCGTGTGTTGGGTGTTAATAATAAGTATCAGTATAGAATTACTTTCATAGATGTCAAGTCAGGGTAAGGTGGGGGTGTCTAAATTTGAAACGGAAGATGTTTTAGCCTAGTCTGGTTTACGTGTCTGTGGAGATTTATTTATTATTTTTATTTTATTTCTTTATGAAAGGGATTTGTGCATATAAAAAAAAAAAAAAAAAAACTGCCGTAACCTTTGTTTTTGACGATTTCATAAAGGGCTATCTTTTTTGTATTGTATTTAAACTATTTATTTGGGCTATGGATTATAAAAGTTATTATATTGTATGCTTGTTTTTAGCTAATTATTCAAACCATGAATTTGATGACGTCGACAAAAAACCGTTAACTCATGTCTGTTGTTTAATAGATTATTATTATTTAGAATCTTAATAATGTGCAGTTTCTCATGGAGGCACAAAGGGCATGGGTCATCCCAAGTTTTACGTGTTCTAGCCCTGTTTATAATTTTCCATTTTACTTTTGGTGTCCTATTTATTTCCTTCAGATGCCAAAAATATTTAGATAGGGAAGTCTGATTTCTTTTATTTATATTATTGAAAGAGCACTTATGCTGCCACAATCTAGCTTTAAAATCATTCTTCGTGGACCCAATGTATATCATATTAGTACTAGGACTCTCAGTGGATGATATAGTACATTGGTATACCACAGATTTGATGCAGCATTTATTTTCTAATGGGCAGTATTCTAGGTTTCTACAATTACATAATTTTCCCCTGTTATTGTCTGATTTAAGTGCAGGGTTTTTATTAATACTATTCAGGCATGGGGGTTTGTTCAAGATCTTATTTTGTGTTTTTTTTATTATAACTTCTAGATTTTCAGTGCGGCTGTGACTCAATTTTAGGGTGTTCTTATTAAATATATTACTAAGCTTACTATTGGTGGGGGAGTGTTTATCAATTAGAGCTAAGAATTTATGTCCTAGTTTAATACTAACCATTTTTTTTCTTCTTTTGGCCGGTGCAATTGTCTCTATAGTTAATGTTTGCATTTTTATAACTACTATTTTTTAGGGCAGTGTTATAGAAGCCATTGTGTTGTTGGAATATTTCCTTGTTAGCGGAGTTGATGCTAATTCTATTTTCTATTGATGAGGGTATATGTTTAATTATGGATGGAGGGTGGTTTAACTTCGGGTGTATATATAAAGGGTTAGCATTTGGTTTTCTATAAGATTGGTATGTGTTGCCTGGTAAGTCTAGAGTTACGTCGAGGAAGTTTACCCTTTTCAAATTAGAAGAGACAATTATCTTTAAGTTTAGATTTTTAAATTTACTAAATATAATTTTTTGATTTTTTCTATCTTAAAACTAGTAGAACTCCTCACTACCAGAGCTTATATATATATATATATATATATATATATATATATATATATATATATATATATATATATATACAGTCATCCACATACAATCCTGTTTCGCTGTATCACAGATCATCAGTGTGGCTAAAAATCCGATTGCTTCAAGCAGATATCCTACGCCTAAGTTATCGGCGCACGGCAGAGAAATGGAAATGTTAACGTATTATATACGAATATATACAAACGCCAACAGCCAGAGTGCTCAATTCATTATTTTAAAGCGATGACGTAATATCAAGAGCGGCTACTGTTTTGAAATTACCCTTTTCTTCATAGTGGTCTATCGATTAACGAGAGCGTTTATATATATATATATATATATATATATATATATATATATATATATATATATATATATATATATTAGTGAATATACATAATATCTAAAGTCTATAACACTCCTCGGAGTTTAATGCTGTTAATGCAATCTTCAGGTGTGTATTCTGACCGTTATCTGTCGCGTAATAAAATAAAAAACATTGAACTCTATATGTGAATCAGTTTTAACATTTTATATTTTATATTGTGTTAATAGGATTCACGTGGATTACACACCAACGGATTACTACCTATACATATATATATATATATATATATATATATATATATAATTACTACTACAAACGTTATACTTAGTAGGTACATGTGTTTGAGTTGATATTCTGTTATATATGTCAGGTGTAATACATTAAATGTTCGATAAGCTCTAAGATTAGCTCTAAAATAACGTTTATAATAATAATATTTATGTATACTAATTGGGCTGAATCATTTGCATATGAAGCCACAAAGACTATAAACAGCTACAGCTATAACCCATGAGGCAGTTGAGTTCATACTACTTTCTGTGAGTCAGTAACAGTATACTATAATTATCACTGAATAATTATGAACGCGCCTAAGCGTGCCTTACGATACCAACAGCTAAACCTAGAAAAATAGGCTGAAAGATTTAATACCAGTTGGAGGAAAAACTAAATAACTGACCTCTTCTTGTCAACTGCTGGTTGTGAGGCCATTATAAAATTATCAGCAATTGCACACCCAAGACAGTTGACGGAAATGACGCTTGGCGCTATAAGTCAACTAATAGTGAAAAACATAGAACCTAAAAATCATCTATTGAATGCAGAAATCTAAGTTGAGCAATATTTCTCAAAAAGTGAATGAAACAGTTACTGAATATGTTCTTCGTTTAAAAGAGGCCGCTAAATATCGGGCATTTGAGAAACTGGAACAGAAAACCAGTCAATCGAAGAGGATATGATCGAAATGAAATTGGTATTCTGCCTTCAAAAAATAAGTATCGGCAAATAACTTTAATGTATTTACAACAAGGAACGTTGTCACGAGAAGTGTGTCGAATTTGTTCAGCAACAAGAATTAATTGAAACATTTAATAGAACAAAAGTTACGGATTTAGCAGAGGAAACGGACACATTCGTGATAAAAAAAAGATAGAATAATGCGTACTTTTTGTGGTTATCAGCATCAAAGAGAAAACAAAAATGTCCAGCATATAAAAAAGATATGAAAAATGTTTCAAAATAAACCATTTTAAACGTATGAGTAAATGCAAGAAAAACGTAGAGACGGTCCAACAAAATGAAGCGGAAAATAAGTATGGATGTGACACCATTTAGGGCTGCAAAGAAAAAAAGAAAAAAAGAAAAAAAAAGAAAAAGAGAGGCGAGAGTTGAAACTTAGATGATAAAGGAAAGCCATCACAAGAGGGGCATTTAGCGATGTTATTTTGATAATGAAGAATGATGATTCCAGGTGTGTCAAATGGCCAGATACAGAGTTTTGAATAGATAAAAAAATTAGCTGTGTCATGGTGGCGAACTTATATTATCGGGAAAAGATTTTCCGTGACCGAGAAATAAGAACGCTCTGACCACACACGAGTTGAAAAAAAAACAAAGAAAATAGGTTAAGTCTTTGTCGATGGAAAGATATCGTTAGACAAGGTGTCTGTTTTGTGTTGAAATTTGACTATGAGCGAAGCAATATTATCAGAAAAATGGCGAAGTCGTTCCATCGTATCAGTGGTTGGCGCCGAGAAGTGAATGCGTCTGTTTGGCCAGCCACTTGGTGCTGGCGAAAATCTGATTAACGAAGTCCATATGAAAGTGACTTTGGGATAAGAATTGAGATTATCACACTACGGGTCGTATTGTTCTGTTGGCGGCCAGAGAAGAAGAGAGAAAAGAAAAGAAAGAAAGGAAATAGAAAAAAAGAAAAAGAGGAGATAATTTTTTTTTTCTTTGAGCAAGATATTTTTTTTAAAAAACAAGGCTAGTCTGGTCACACCCACACTGTCGAACGCCAATTGGATGAAGGTTAACGAGAACCAGGCGGAGGTGATCAAGTGATGCAGGGGGAGAGGCCTTCTACCACTCATTAAGAGAATAGGTATGAGATTTTATTGCGAAGGAGTAGGAAAACCGTTGACGCCCTCTGGGGGTATGGTAAGAGACCCATATGAGAACGAAAGAAGGTGGGGGTAAGAGAAGACTTCAAAAAATGAAAATGATAAATTTTTTCCTGACCGAAAACAAAAGAAGGGGATAGTGGATTTGGAATTATCAAGGAACCTCAAAGCCCGACAAAGCCCACCCAGGTTTTGTTCGGCGTCCATATAAGCAAAGTCGCAGCGAGCGAAAATCAGTTCGAGTTCAGTTTCCAGCTTTCCAGAGTTTCCAGTTCCAGTGAGTTCGAGTTAAGTTGAGAGCTCTGAAGACCCACTACGCATTAGCTGACTAAGATTCACGCAACTCCGAACTCATCTTCAATCCAAGAACAATTTATTTTTGAAGAGCGACTTAGACTCACACCACCAAATCAAGTTTTACGAATTTCACCTGAAGACACACCAAGAACCAGTTTCTTATAGAACAGACAACTTAAGATGTTAAGACTCGCGTAACAAAAACAACGTGTCCCGAATCCATATAGCGGGTCGGGAGATAGACGTAGTCCTATATTCAGAAACCAGATATAAAATATTGTTATACTTTTTAACCCATTTGAACTTTTCGAGCTATTATTTTATTTCTTTTACACATATTTGTGCGATACCACCCTTATTCGAACTCGACTTGCATTACAGCCCCGACGACTGATTGATTTCATCTGCCTAAGATCAATTCACAACGTGGGTAGGCAGACTGGAGATCAAAGTAGTTACTTCGGTAACCAGACGTTGGAGGCGAGTTGGGAGCGACGAGACTGATATCGAATCTAACCAGATTCCCATCCGAATCACGAAAAGGTTAGAACGTCACATTTGGGTGCCGCGACCACTACCAAGCCAGTTGGTCGTCACAGGACGGGATAGCATGACTGACGCAGACAGGCGGACGTCACGCCTGGAGGAGCAACACCCGAACAAACGAGAGGCGGGGACGTCACATGGACGTCTTCTTTGAAAAAAGAAGAAGCTCAATATCTTCCATATCTAGACAATTTAATAGGTAGAGGGAGAGGGAAGAAGACACCGAGGAGACAAATGCTCCCTGAAGAAATAACAGGGAAAAAAAGGGAATAATTTTTTTCGGTACAGGGAAACGAAGTGACTCATTTACATATTAATTCAAAAAGACTATAAATAGCTAGAGGTTCTTACCCTTGAGGTACTTGAGTGCATGCTATTTCTCGAGAGTCAGTAACTCTACACAAATATATATATTGTCCGAATGCACTTGGTACAATAATCACTACCGATAGTAAATAAAAGGTATTTTCTGCATCCATTACATTCAATGAAAAAAAAAACACAACACATATAGATAGAAAGATAGACAGATTGAAGATAACACTCAAGTTGCTGCAATTAAGGTTTCTGTTTTGGACATAGCACATTGTCAGTGATTGTCAATGAAATTTTTAAAAGAATAGCCTCCCAAATATATAAAATATATAAGGATGTATGCATGTTTGTTTATATATATATATATATATATATATATATATATATATATATATATATATTAAAATATAATATGTACAAAAAGAAGGATTGCTGCCCAAATACTATATATATATATATATATATATATATATATATATATATATATATATATATTATAGCGAGAGCAAAATATAAAAGGTCCACCGATCTAAGAGTGATCACATCTCACAATCCTCACACTTGCTCCATATGTGGCCTCCTTCGTAAATCACTAGCGGAAAGAGAGAGAGAGAGAGAGAGAGATTGAGACAGAGAGAAAAAGAAAGAGATAGGGGAGATTTAAAAAAATCTTTATTCTACCACGATTTCTACTCTCTTAATTTACCTGTTCTTTTGCAAATAGCACATTCAAAATTGTTTGGTTAAATAATTTAGCCATACTTTGTCTGTTTACTATTGTTTTAATCCTTTCCATTCCACGAATAAATTTCTTGGTTGCCGTAGAAAAATGCTTAACAAAAATGCTTAACTAAAATTTTCTTTCAAATAATTTTTATTTTCTCAAGCACTTTCAGGCACATCCGAGAGCATCAGCCGCGTGGCGGGGATCATTGATTTTAAATTGCCTGTGTATGCGCATACCTATTTCTGTAAATTCAAAACATTTTTACTGTTTGATTTATTGCGTTTTTTATTGTTCAATATTAGTTTGAAATTCACGTGTTTTTTTTCCAAGCAAGGGACGCAACTGTTGTACTTCTCAATTTATTTATTATTATTACTATTTTAAAAAAATAAACAGACATAGTATTTATTTAACGCAATATATCTAAGTTATTTAAGCAAACCTGAATACACACACACACACACACACACACACATATATATATATATATATATATATATATATATATATATATATATATATATTGTCATCGACATACAGTTTTGCTGTATTACAGCTCATCAGTGTGGCTAGACGCCCGGCTGCCACACGGATACAATCGAATCGAAACCTGGGCTGAATTGGCATCAATCGCAGATTTTACTCATAAGCCTTTGGCGCACGGAAGAGATGAAGGTGAATTTAAGCATATATATATTTTTTTCTTTTAGATAAACACACAGTGACCGAGATCCCTCGATTCGGTTTACCGAAGAGTATTACATTATTAGCCGTTATAGCCACTGTTTACAAACACACACTTTTTCCCCAGAGAATTCAACCGAATTCAATTTTAAAGGAGCATATATATTGTCCTTCACAGACAGATTGTTTCGCTGTATCAGAGCTTATCAGTGTGGTTAGACGTCCGATTGCCTCTAGCTAGGATCGAAACCCGGCTGAGTTGCCGTCAGTCGGATATTCCTAATATATATATATATATATATATATATATATAAGAACGAACACACTTCTTAGAAACTGTATTCTCATGTCTGGTCAGTGAAATAGCAATTTTGAATATATGCATAAACATATATTAACCGAATGCACTAAGGCAATAATCAGTATTTTTAGACTATACATTCCTTTAGTAATCATAAAAATATAAGTATCGTATAAATACTGAATAAAAAACGTGGAATATTTTTCTTGTACCTCGCATTAAATGAAACATGTAGAAAAGAAGGATTGCTGCACAAAATATACAAAACACAACATATATGTTTATACGTCATGAATCTTGAGACGTTATAGTCTCAACGCACTTCTCAGAATCTTTATTCTTATATCTGGTAAAGGAAATCGTGATTTGGAGACGTAAGTCGGACCGAGACGTTTTCAGCACCACCCCTTGAACGTGTTACTTGTCAGAAAGTGGAGATTAGGACAATTATATAAAAATGGGACGTGTTTTTCAGCTGAGTAATCTCTCTTGTTATCTTACTTCGCTCTTTGCCTCAATGCAATGAACTTTTCTCTGAATTGAATCAACATAATACGCTCGAACGAAACAATAAAAGAAATGCCAAAGAACATTTATAAAAGAAAGGAAAAATAGAAGAGAAAAAGAGAAATCGAGACACAGAAAAGAAGATAGTAAAATTTGCTTAACTAAAAAGGAATCACAGTTTAAAATAAAATAAAATAAAATACTATTTCTTTCACTTTGTCTGCTTTCTACACATGTACATTTTCTGTACGCTGTGTCAAAGATTACTAGCCGCTTCATGTTTTATTCATATATAAAATAAATACTTATTGGAATCAAAAGCATTACTTAATAAATGATGGCGATATCTATTTGCGCAGTTAGGTTGAAAAACGATTTGTACTGCGCATATGTAAACAAACGGAAGTCATTTGTATAAAATTTGAATTTGGAACGCGCATATTAATATTACATTTTAGGTTTGAATCTGTAAAATGATCGTAAAACTGATCTGTCGGATATAAAAAGATGTTTAATAATAGTAAAGCTTGTATATTGGATAACATCGATGGTAATTGCAAAACTATTTTCAGCTACGACCGAACTGTGATAAGGTTTCCAATGCAGGTCTGATAAGGGCTACTTGAGGTCATCCTCTTAATACAAGGAACAGGTCGGCAGTTGAGGCCTTTTCGTGTCGACCTGTTTCCTGTCACAAAAAGAAGTTATACATAAATAGTAAAACAAAATGAGGGAGTGTTTAAAAGCAAAAGATTAATGAAAATCGAATGAAATACTAACGATGATTGAGCGTGGATTGTGTTTGGTCATCTCAAATAAAACAGCGGTGAAACACCGGAAAACTTTATTAGATGCATTTTATATATAATGAATCCAAGTTCAAATGACGGGAGCGCCCTTGGCCTAAACTGCCACACAACGAGTGAATGGCAGATGGAATTCTATGCATGATGATAATTAAAAGGAAATATTTGGTGTTCATTGACCAGGTAGATTTTAGTAATCAATTTCAAAGTTTGGTACAGAATAAGGGACATTACACAAAAACGTTAGAAACAAATGCAGGCATGCAAAAGACGAATAACACAACAAAAAGAATGGGCATCACAGACCAGGGAGATATGCGTGCAAGTATAAAAGCAATAACAGGACAAAAGGCGTGCTCATTGACAAGATACATGCAATAAAAAGCGGAAAAGTTGATAATAGAGAAAGATAAATACTTAAAAGATGGAACGTATATATTGGTGAACCTTCCATGATAAAATCGGAAAACGCGCAATAAACAAAAATATTGAAAGACCAGAAAATTTGAAGTGAAATCAGCATTGAGGAATTTGAACAAAGCAGCAGGATAATATATGGTTGTAAAATAAATGTTTACAGCCTTATAGTATTTCGTTATTGACAAAGTTATAGAAATACAACAGTGGTGAAATACCGGAAGGTCTTAGTACATCTTTTTACAAATTGTTGAAGTAGCTATGGCTAAATAAATACGTGCTCAATCGAACTGCCAATCTAAAAGTTACATAACGGAACTTATCACCCGAATCCTGCTAAAATAGAGCGTGCAGCAGCATTAGACCAAAAATGGGAAAATAAGATTGCGTTTTCTTTAAAGAAACTGGAACAAGTAATGCAATATTCATGCTCAGAAAAAGCAACACAAACAGGGAAAAAATCATGCCTATGTTTTAGAGATTATTCAGTGGTGTTTGTTAAAATATGTCACAAAGAACTGTTGGAATTGCTAGGTAACCTTGATATATTTGGGAAGGATATAAGAATAATATAGAACCAATACTGGCAGAAGACTGCCTGCGTATGGATAGAAAATGAGGACAGTACATATGCAAAAATAGAAACGGGTGTATGACAAGGATGTGTCTTCTTACCAGATTTATTTAAATGATAGAGTGATATGATCCTGTGAGAATTAAAAGTTATACCAGGACTACTGGTTTGAAATCTTTCCTTTTTGTTGAAATATATTGAGATCCAACCACCTGCAAACAGTAAAAGATGAATTGAGGAAATACACAAAACTACAAAGAAGAGGTGTAAAACAAGGATGTCTCTTCTCGCTAAATTTATTCAACCATGACAATGAGGTGATCACGATAGAACTAGAAGTCCTACCAGGATTTATTATTAGTGGACATAATGTTAACTGCATAATGGTATATAACTATAACTATATATATATATATATATATATATATATATATATATATATATATATATATGATCGAAATAAAAGTATAAAAATTAATATTACAAGATATATTAAACACAAAAAAAACAAACGAGGGGGAAGCAAACGGTTCCGATCCCGCTCTTCAGGCTTCAACAGGAGATTCAAAATTAATACAAAAAAATGTACAATAAGGAATTGGGGAAATATATATATATATATATATATATATATATATATATATATATATATATATATATATATGCAGGAGGAACTAGAGACAGATGGCAGCGAGTCCCAGCAAACACTCACGTTGTTTGCACAAAGAAGGCTTGCGGGACCCGATGTAAAGTGCCTCCAGAACCTTCAGATGAAATAAAGGGTGAGACCGGGCCAACACGGTGAACCAGTCAACACTCGTCTGGATCAGGAGGTCACAACAGAAAGAGGGATCATCATTTCAACGTAGAGCTAAAGAGATCAATTAGAAAAGATTCAACTCAACCCATAAGACGTTTGGCACATGGGAGAGAAGTTTCACCTATTACAGTCCAAAGAGCAGTGAAAAAAGCCTTGAAAATGAAATCGTGCGTAAAATGTGTAAGGCAACTTTTTACTCCAGGACAGAACGTTAGAAGATTAGAGAGGGTGAAGATAATCTTTAATAAGTTGGAAAATGATCCTGGAATAATATATTCAGAGCTTAATGAAACAACTGGACTAGTCTGTCGTTACGCGATTTGGACAATTTTGCTGTTATACTCGGTATATATATATATATACATATATATATATATACAAACATATTTGGTCGAATAATCTAGACATATGTCTATTTATTTTTATTTTAATCCTTTCAAATTCATGGATGATTTTTTTAATCTTGGCAATAAACTCATTATGGAAGGCACTGTAGTTTTTTCTGATTCATTTTATATTCAAAAGTACTTTCATGAAGCACTCTATATAAGAAAATTACTTGAAGCCCTCTGTATAAGAAAAATACAACACTAAATAAGATTAATTATGAATATAGTAACAATTTTTTTAAATGTCTATAACAGCAAAGTTTTAAAATATCTAAATTGTAATTTTTTTTAAAAAATTACAATTAGAACAGTATTTTGTTAATATACTTAAATAGTAATTCTTTATGAAAATTACAAATTTAAATTAAGTAACCTCCGTTAATAAGTTAATTTTTGAACCAAGAGAGCGCGTTTCATGCGCATGTACAAAAAAGTCCCAACTAACTATTACATTATAGATCTTGGGTGAGATTGAAACTACTTGGGAAAATAAAAGGGGTGGGAAAAACTACGGCGCCTTCGTTAATGTGTTTAATGGCAACATTAAGAAATTGATCCGTTAATTTAAAAGGATTAATATTAAAATTTATAGGCATAATATGTTAGATTATTCAGGCAAACATGCTTGAATATATATATATATATATATATATATATATATATATATATATATATATATATGTGTGGGGTGCATAATTACACAAAAAAGTTCCACATGTGCGTTTTATAATATGTAAAATATATAGGTTAGTTAATAAAACGAGGACAAAACAAAAAAGGGTACCAATATAATCAGTACAATAAACATCTAATGAATATTAATTATTAATCATATGAGAGAAACGAAGATCGGAATTTTCGGACACGCCTGTGTCCTTCATCAACGAACCGAGGAATAAACAGACAAATCGGAATTGCTCACCGACAGATGTTTTTGTAGACGGTGTTTTTATGGTGGGAATCAATCTGTCTGATTCATCGGTGTGCGAAACTTTTTATGAAAATAAACTTAAATTTAAAATTTTGATCAAAGTAAAAGGGTTAGACATTTCTATTATTATTAGTAGGGGGAGTGGGGATGTGAAATTGTAAATGTGGATGAAAAGAATTATAGGTTGGGGGCGGGGAAAGATGTCTCCGAGGTCGCAAGTTGTAGCCAAAATTGTCAGACCAAGTTTTGAAGTTTTAGAAAGACGGGCTCTGGTTATAATAACATATGTTGAGAAAAAAACGAGGAGGTAAAATGGAATATATAATAATTAAATATTATTAAATAAAATTAAATGAAAAGAAAAAAAGAAAGGAACAAAAAAATGGATAAAAATTTGGAAATGTATTGTTAACGATATATATATATATATATATATATATATATATATATATATATAGAATGAAGAAATAGTTTTAACGTGTGCTATATTTTGGGATAAAGTGCTCAATATCAGAGATAGAGCTTATGTAAATAGAAAAGTGAACACTGAAGTCAACTCTCAGAGGGGAGAGGCTGTTTCATGCTAGATAATCGTCAGACCAATATATATATATATATATATATATATATAAATTCATTGATGCATGTTTCATTAAATAATATAGACAAGTTTTGTTTATTTATTTTAAGTAAGTTCCTTTCATATTGTCTGATAAGCCTTATGACATTATCATTGAAAGACGAAAGAAAATCGCCACAATGATACATGTTTCAATCCTATCTAAGCTTTCGGCTTACATAAGCCATCATCAGAGATGACAAGTACATTACAATATATAAAAAAATACACGGACAAAACAATAATGATAGTCTGTTTTTGTTGCTTATATATATATATATATATATATATATATATATATATATATATATATATATGACATAATGTTCATAGCAAACACAGGAAGCAAACTGTAGAAAAGCGAGAAGAAAGGACTAAACATCAATTGCAAGAAGAAAGAATGTATGGTTTTCAGCTAGAGAAACAAGATCAACTGAACGACGAATTGAAAATGCCAAAATCAACGAGTATGAAAATACAAAGCCCTAGTATGTATTTTACCAGAAGAAGGATAATGTGAACCAGAAATCCGAAGAGGCCTTGGAATAGCGAACAATGTATTCGAAAACTCAGGAAATTATTAAGATAGAAGAAATTTTTTTTGTTAAAAACAAAAGAATGCTAAACTGTTATGTAACATTAATTATCGGATATTGCATTGAAATCTGGACACTATCTTCACAGAGGAAGAAAAGATTTGAGATAACAGAAATTTTGTTCTACAGAAGGATAAAATAGACTGACCGTATGAATAACAAGGAATTTTAAGAAAAAAAAATGTCGTTTGTACAAAAAGACATAGTTAAAATTCCTAGGAAGAATTATGAAGGGAAAAGACTTTGACAGTCAAAGGAACAGAGGAGAAAAAACGAGCAGGCTATTTTAAAATCATTTGTGAACAGAGACTGAGAGTGGTGGTGAAAAAAAAACAACACCTTGCTAAGAGCCACAATTTATAGCTCGTTGCGGAGGGCCATAATCGCTTATTTCCTTAGTTTCACAAGTTTTAAACTTCGCCATTAAGCCACACCCCACCCACTGTAAAGAACCAACCTCATTCCATACCGTATTCCAATCGTCAGGTGTAATTTCCTATAGAGCAGCTTTTTCCCAAGAAACGAACCGCTGTTTTGTGGGACCGACTACCAAGAGAATGCTTCCCTGATCACTAGAATTTTAACTTGTTCCTAGTTTAGAATTGCCCCTCATCTTTCCCATGTATCCCCACTGTGATTTTGACTCTGTATACCTTTACTACGAGTAGATCTTGAACCTTTTATAGGATGAACATTATTGTAAAATAAAAAATGTCTTTAACTGCATAGCAGAAGAATGTTGAATTTGTTTTGTTTTGTTTTGTTTAACGATATATCAATTCCTTATTTAATCTCGAAATTTAATTTTTTTCGTGGGGGGGGTTCTGGTTAATTTTTTTTAAATATATTGCTGGTAATTTTTCTCTTCCGTTTTCAATAATGTTATTGATTGTAATTTTTCTTGCTACAAACATTTTTTTTTATATTATCATAATATTTTGACAGCAGTTCACTATTTACCCATTGCTCGGATCCTAGCAGGTGCTACCACCTCGGGTCAGGGTGGACTTGGGAACAATAACCCTTAAGAGGTAGTTCTATGCTCCTCAAAAAGTCCGGATTAGAGGCTCTCTGACAAGAATTGAACCCGTATTCCTTTTTAACATCAGAAAAACGTCCTCGTTATGACGATAGACTACACCCGCGTCCTGGGTAAGACGATAAACTACGTCCGATAGCAAGGCCTCTGATCAGGAGTTTTTGAGGAGCGTGGAACCACATCTTAATTTCTGGTGTTCCCAGGTCTACCGTGACCCGTAGTGGTAGCACCTGTTAGGGTCCTAGCAACGGGCAAATAATTGACCCCTCAAACTGCGGCAAAGTGTAAATATCAGTTTTAGTACCAGTAATATTTTTTGTTAAAATTATTATTCGCAATGATATTTGAAGGAAAATATATTACCAGCAACTCATTATTACCAGCAATACATTTATGAAAAAATAATACCAACAGTACATTTTTGAAGAAAATATTACCCGTAATACATGTTTGAATAAAAAAAATATTACTATCAGTATATTTTTGAAGGAAAAATATCACCCGTATTTTCTAATGATCCATTCCATTATCAGTGTTGACAAAATGAGGCTTGTTCGCATATGGGGTTCGAGCAAAATCTCGTATTACTATAATAACGGAATATCTCTTGATCGTAAGTAGAGAAAATTAGGATGTGTGAATGATTAAGATAGAAAACATAGATCTTTATAAAAAATATTTTCAGCAAAATATTTTTGAAAAAAAATGTATTAACAGCAATACATTTTTGAAAAAAAAAATTACCAGCAATAAAAATTAAATAACACACTGAGGTTGATATATCGTAAAACAAACCAAACCAAAGTTACCATTCATATCATACAAATTTTACTTTTAATAGTAATCGTCTAGATTGAGTATCTCTCGTGGCTTATATTGGGTGAATTCTAGTGTAAAAAACACTACTGAAAAGCCACAAACTACTATAAGTAATACTTTAATCTAAAGAGTAGACAAGTTTTTAAAAATCTATAAATCGAAGAAAGTGACAGAATTTTAAGGTCTTCATATTATAAAGAAATATTCAAGTATATGAGAAAGTGTTAATCAAACAAATAGAAAAAGCAATGTATCAAAGCCGATCTCCCTTATTTACTAATGATCCATTCCATTGTCAGTGTTGACAAAATGAAGCATGTTCGCATATGGGGTTCAAGCAAAATCTCGTATTACTATATTAACGGAATATCTCATGATAACAAGTACAGAAAATCAGGATGTGTGACTGATCAACATAGAAAAAATTTTTTCGGTTAGAATAGGTAATAACTGTATACCAATATCGATATATTCGTGTAAGTCTCTGTGAAGCACTTTGGCTTTTAACAACTTTATGGCGTATCTATAGATAAGTTAACATTTGCGCAAGGTCTTGACTTAAATAAGCAAAAAGCGTGTATATATATATATATATATATATATATATATATATATATATATATATATATATATATATCCCAATTCTTCTTAATCTTTCAAAGCGCGTGCTGTGGTCCCTACTTCGGCCAGAAGCCATCAAATGCCAGAAACAATGTGTTCATTACGTTTGACGAGTGCCACTTAAAGGAAGATGCGACTCAGTTTCTGTCTCCTGCCGTCGTGGGGGCAGATTGTCAAGAGTTTAAAACAAAACGGATCGCTTGAAATTGGAAGTATCCCTGAGGAAGATTTTCCGTATCCCGGCTTCGGTCATTGCGGTCGGAAGTGTGTGTAGAATTCTAACAGAAATGGACATGACGTTGGCTGAGAGAAATCTGTGACTGTAAGAATTGTTAAGGAGATTCTATTGTTTGCATTACTGCCTCGAGCCGCCAGAAAGATAAGTTAATAGAAATACATGAAACGAGACAAAGTGATACATCCATAGATAGATGGATAGACAGATAGATAAAAGAAAGAAACATAGATAGATAGATAGATAGACAGACAGATAAAAGAAAGAAACATAGATAGATAGATAGATAGATAGATAGATAGATAGATAGATAGTGAAAAGAAAGATGTGGATAGATAGATAGACAGACAGATAGATAAGTAATAGAAACAGAGATAAATAGTGAAAAGTAAGATATAGATAGATAGATAGATAGTGAGAAAATATGCAGATAGAAAACTTTGCATTACTGCCTCGTGAGGCCAGAAAGATAAGTAAATAGATATAAATTGAACAAGATAGATAGATAAATAGATAGATAGATACAGAGAGACAGACAGACAGATAAATAGATGAAAATAGATAGATAGATAGATAGATAGATAGATAGATAGATAGATAGAAACAGACAGACAGACAGATAGAAAATAGAGAGAAAGATGCGGAGATAGATAGATAGATAGATAAAGATAGATGATAGATAAAAGTGGAAAGAAAGATGCGGATAGATAGATAGATAGATAGATAGATAGATAGATAGATAGATAGATAGATAGATGAATTGGCATTAGAATTATATATATATATATATATATATATATATAATGCTGCTTTTTTGTCGACACAACGAAACAGTGTTTTATGTGGATAAGTAAGAGTTCCTTTACCATGGATTACCATAGATCATCGCTGTTTCATTCCCGACCAGCCTCTTCAACACGTCCGCTGGATTATTTCGGAAGAAGTGAAAAATAAATTATTGTATTTCAAATTGGTCATGCCGTCCTGATGAACATCCCTTTTCTATATCGCATGAAATCTATTTCCTTCCTTGTCTTCGAAAGTCCTATTCTTGACTTGAACACCCCTGACTGGATGCAGTCCTCAACTTATTTTTCCATACGAAAACGCTCTCGTCTCAGCAATGTGCTTCATGTTATTTCTAAACCTAAGTTCCACTACTGGCTACCATTTTCAATTTAATGCCATTTTCTTTTTGTCATTTTATCCGATCACTAGCAGGCTTACCCGGCTGGTCGATCAGAAAAAGCGTTCAATTAGAATGGAGCAAAAACAGCATCATGTTTAGATGTAACAGAATCTATCTTCTTCAATTATTTTAAAGTACTTTCAGTAAAAAAAACATTTTGAATTGATGCAGTTACAGATATAACAGAAGTAGTCTGCATTTATTCAATCGAAGTTAGTCGAGGGCATGAAGGTTAAAACAGGCAACATAATAATCCACTTCAGACGATAATCATTTTGGAGTTTTTGAAATTCAATTTGTCAGTGTGTTACCATGGATTTAAAATAGGATACATTTATAAAGCAATTGTTAAGTTTGATGAAAATTGGTTGAAAGATCAACGATAAATAAAAAAGAAACCAGTAAAAATCGCCATTTTTCGATATTTATTCGGATTTTCACTATAGGAGTGGACTCATTTATGAAGTTAAATGACTGTTAAAAAATCAGTGTATTATTGGCTACAACCGAGGGAAGTTTTTATTAGATTGCTTGAAAACTGAGGGAGTTGTTAGTTTAAAATTTGTGTTGAAATCGATTTTTCGTTTTTCGCGGTTTTTCGCTAAACTCTGTGGCGTAGGAATAAAAATGAGGTATCACTGAGATCGTCATGATGTAAGTAACCCACATACCGAGTTTGAACGAAATCGGAGGAAAAAAGTTGAATTTATCGATATTTGATCAGGTTTATCGATATTTGATTTTTCAAAAATTATCGATTTTTTACGCTAAGAACCTGTCTCTTACATGGTACAATGTATATGTCAAGCTTGGTCAAATTCAGTTGGATGGATCTCGAGTGAAAAATGTATCACACAGACAGATAGACACACACACACAGACATCCTCGATTTATATATATATATATATATATATATATATATATATATATATATATATATATATATATATATTGTGTGTGTGTGTGTGTGTGTGTGTGTGTGTGTGTGTTAAAGAAAAACAGACCACTTTATGGTTCAATTATAATAATTTATTTCACCAGACCCTTTTAAAGGACGCCGGATCATCAGATAGCACTTCCAAAAATGAAAAGAAAAATGAAATGAAAATTGATGGGTAGTGTATGTTTTTGTAATTTAACAGAGAGTGTAAAAGGAGTAGTTAGAGAGACATGGTAGAGTTTAGGGAGGGTTTAATTTAACATCTCTCTCTATCATACTTAGTATTGAGGGAGGAGGAGTGATCAGACCTTGACCTATTTAAACGGTTATCTTAACGGAAGTGATATATTGAAATGGAAGGGGAGAAGAGAGAAAAGAAAAAGGAAAAAGAAAGAAAAGGGTGAGGGAAGTAACGAGAAAGAGGCTGTCAATGGGTTTTAGCAATTTATGTAAAAGATAGATTTTAATGCTTGATAGTAATTTAGATGTCTAAAAAAAAACCCGAAGAAATTAATTTGATGCTTGCTAGCAATTTAAATATTTAACATTTTTACAAATAATTTAGTGTTAAATACTGTATTTATTAACACATTCATAGGGAACATATTAAAAAAAATTAAACTATAACAGTTTGTTTACCCGACCAATAGTATATTTAATATTGTAAAAGACAGTTACGGTAACATCTTTATCAGTTTGAATCTAATTTATGGATGTAATTTGTAATTATTTTTAGATGGGTAATCTTTCTTACTTAAAGTTTAGGTTTCGAATTAAGATGGAGTAATATTTGAAGGTAATATTAAAGGATTTTTTTTCATATATATATATCACATACATACTTATGCAAATCCTACATATACATACGTTCATTTACATGCGTAATTACACACATAGGCACACACATGTATCGATATACACAGATACCTATACATATTCATACATAAATTACATACATTTACAAATAATTACATATATTTATATTTAAATTTATTTAAATTTTTTCTTTAATTTCACAGTTAATGTTTAACGTTAAGTGATGACTCAAGTGTTTAAATATCAATATATATATATATATATATATATATATATATATATATATATATATATAATATATATATATATATATATATATAATTAATTGCATGAATATGTTTGTGATATATATAAAAAAAAAACAAAATCTTTAATATTACCTTCAAATATTATTCCATAATGAAACCAAAACCTTAAGTAAGTAAGTTTACCCATATAATAATAAAGAAAAATTGCATTCATAATTTAGATTAAAAGTAAAACTAATAAAGATGTTACCGAAACTATTTTTACAATATTAAGGAAGTACGATTGGTCGGGTAAATAAATTATTATAATTTGAGATACTTCTTTAATATGTTCTCTATAAACGTGCTAATAAAAATAGTAGTTGACTTATATTAAGTCCCTAAACTATTTGCTTAAAAAATTAAATATTTAAATTGATAACAATCATCAAATTTTTTTAGACATCTAAATTTCTATCAAGCATTGAAATCAATCCTTTACATAAATTGTTAAAAGCCAATGACATCCTCTTTCGATTGACTTCCCTCTCCCTCTCTCTCCTTTCTGTAACACTCATTTGTATATATCCGTATTACTGTCTTCTGTTTCCTCTCTCTTTTACATTTTTCCTTTTTCTTTTCTCCCTACTCCCCTCCCATTTCTGTATATCATTTCCGTTAAGTTAACTATCTAAATATGTCAAGGTTTGGTCACTACTCCTACTCCAATATAAAGTACACTTAAGAGAGATATGAAATTAATCCCTCCTTATACTCTACCTTGTCCCTTTAACTATCCCTCTCACCCCCTGTTAAAGTACAAAAACTTACACTACCCATCAATTTTATTCTTTTCATTTCGTTGTTGGAAGTGTTATCTGATGATCCGGCGTCCTTTTAAAAGGATTCTGGTGAAATAAATTATTGAAATGGTACCTTAAAGTGGTTTTTTTTCATTAAATATTAGCTCTGGATTTACATTGAGCTCTCAGGATTTCATCCTCCTTGGAATTACCCATGCGGTTTAACAAGTTCTTCATAACTGAAATATATATATATATATATATATATATATATATATATATATATATATATATATATATAGATTGCCAAAGTTTTTGGCCCGAATTTCGTTGTTAATAAAAAATGAGCGCAACTTGATACGGTTATTTTTTTGTGCCGATTTCTGGTGTGTTCGAGACGGAAACATTGCAAAGTTCAGTTGTGATTTTTGGAATAATGACATTTTGTCCACAAATGAAGGCTTTAAAGATTGAAAATGACAAATTTTTTACTATCGCCATGTTATTCTCTATGAGTTTCGTAAATGAGTAATCGTCCGAACTCCGACGAAAACATCTAAGAAGTATATTTGAATTGTGCTTCAGCTCTTCGGGCGATCAAAAAGGGGTTTGGCTGATTTTCGTCGTCAGTGTGATTTTAACCTTAACGATTAACCACGCTTCAGCCGTCTTTCAGACTTTGAAGGAAGCTCTGCTTGATATCGTGGCGAATAGACCGAAGATTTCGACGGGAAAAAAAAAAGAGTTTGAAACTCGATATCTCAACTGCCTTTCGCCACTTGAATAGATTTGAGTTAAAAAAAAAAAAAAAAAAAACGGCCGGGAGAGCTGTTAAAAAACAATGGAAACTATGTACTTGACTAATAAATGTTCTTTGTCCGTATGTAATTTTTTATTTTTCTAATCGAGCACGATTTTTTCCAGTGATCTAATATCTTTATAGAATTATAATTCCTACTCCGTTATCCACAATCTGGTTACTCGTCAAACCAAGTGTCAATTTTCGAGAGACGTTCAGTCTGCAATTAGGGACGTTTTTTTTCACCTGATGACGCTAGCACAGCAGCTGTTTTAATAAGTGAACACAGGTGAGGCAACTTTGCGCAGAATCTTTATACAAGCTCGGATATTGCACCTGCTGCACCTCTCCAAATGAAGAACAGCAGACGATAATGGTCGGCACTGGTGTTGTTGCAGGATCTGCAACAACTAGGCGGGATTCCATTTTGTCTCTGGCTCCAGATATTAACCTGGGCAATTCACCTCCAAGTGCCATCATGAAAACGAATAACAATGACCAAAAGTGCATAACTTACGCAGGTTCCCACATGACATGAAAGAAATTCTTTAACGCCATGAGAAACCCATCAAAGGCTTAATTCCCTGTATTTTTTTTATTCAATAAAACACGTTTAAGAGTTGTCGTGTAAATACGCGTTTTATGTAAATTTATAAATATGTTTCATGTACAGTATAAATAGTTTACGCAATTGGATAATTAAAACGGCTTTGAGTGCATTAAACTTGTTGGTCTTAAAGAGGACCATGATCCTGGCGCTACATAATCACGAACAAAGAACTGTGCCCAATAACAAAAACCACATCACTTGAGAAGTTTCAACAGCATCAAAAATCTAAAATGGATATATCACATTTAACTTAAGAAAATGATGTAATAAAAATGTTGACGTCCCACATTATAAAATCAAAAGGTTAGAAAGGAAACTCAAATCAGTACTGGAAAGATATATAAAAACTAGTGGACCCGAGAAAGCTATTTAAAAATAAATATTTCGGTATTAAGATTTTTAAAAGTTCAATCGGCGTTCGATTAATGAATAACGAATGTTTACATATAACAAACGACAAATACTACATTATATATATATATATATATATATATATATATATGTAACGTGTGTGTGTGTGTGTGTGTGTGTTGATAAAATAGGAAAGAACTGTTAGACTGATGATCCGAAGTTCTTTAGTATTTTTGTTTATATTTAAAAGTGCTCTATACAGAAGTAGAGCTTAAAATTATAATTATTTTTTAATTAATTCCTAGCTTTAATGGAAAAAAATATTTCCCTACTAATAGCAAACTTAGCAAAATTTGTAATAAAAACACCTTAAAATTAAGATATAGCTGTACTGAAAATGTTGAAAGGATTGTAAAAAAAAACATGATAATAACATTTTGAAAAAATATGCATGCCAAAATCAAATAAAGATCCTAAATTGAAATTAGAGAAAAATAATTGTAGAATCCCAGAAAATTGCCCTTTGATTGAAAAATGCTGCACAGAATCTGTGGTATGCCAATGCACAATCTCATCAATTGAGAATCGAAATATTGAAAAGATATATATCAGATCCTCAAAAAATGAATTCAAGATAAGGTGGAGACCACAGCGAGTCTCCTTCAATAATTTTAGAAACGGAAATCAAACATCCCTTTCTAAATATTTTTGGCATTTAAAAGAAACAAATAAAAGGCCAGCAGTAAAGTGGAAAATAATAAATAGAACAAAAGCTTTAGAACGTGGGATGACTCGTACCCTACATGAAAAACTACACATTATCAAATTTCTAAAAAACAAAAATTTAATAAATCAAAGAAATGAAATAACGTTTTTTTTTGCAGACACCACCAAATATTCGCCTTAAAAATTTAGTATTTTATAAATGGATGGAAAAAGTTTCCACAATACCATGTAAAAATTTCACAATGCTATATAAAATCCATTAGCAAATTCAATGAAAACTATAGGTTTAAAAATACAACCCAATCATAATGTTAGCACCCCTTTTAAAAAAATCATCAGCAAAAAATAAATACACACCAAAAAGACTGTAACTGCAACATCAATTAGTGAGAGTTTTAGCAGATAGTAATAACAACCGAGCCTAATAAAATTAGCCATTCTAGCCATCAAAACAGAGAACCCTTGATAATAAAAAATCAACCCAAGATTACACCTCCATTTCAAAACTATAAATGAGTAAAACATTTCTTTGGTGAGTTATTCCAAACATCGCTTGAGCAGGAAATTGTCATCCAACAGTCAAGGTTTAATACTGAAATTAAACTTGATACGGGTGACAGTTTCGAAACATAGTAATATCTATGTCGCGATGGAATCACATTTTTTAATACTTATAATATGTATATATATATAAGAGTCCTGAAATAAAAGAATTGAGTCTCTCTATATTCATAGTGTTTCCAAAAAAAGCGATCGCAAATGAATAGGAATTTCACTGGACAAGTTGACCGATTAAACACGTAGCGATTAGTATTATAATGAATAGTTTTGAAACAGATTTAAAACGGATATTGTCTAAGAACAATGTGGGATTACCTCAAAACACTGGTACATGAGATGATATTTTCATGATCGGAATGTTATTCGAACAATCACTACAAATGTAGAAAGACTTATAACCTATATTTCCAAAAATACATGAAGTGAACATTAAAACTGATATTTTGAAAGCATATACAATACAGTTTAAAACTTGCAAGCGACCCTAAGAATTAGCAAGAGATGAACTTGATAAAAGGGGTGAACAAAAACAAAAAAGAGCTTTTAGAGTTATTGAAAAATGAATGGAATCAATTATTAAACGTATACTTTAAGAAACTTTTGCAACGAATGCCAAAAAATTTGTGCTGCAGTAATCAAGGCTAAAGTTGGATATTTTGACGAGACTAAGATTTTATAAAATGCTTTTTTTTCTTTTTGTCATAATACAATTTCTACTAAAAATTCTTGTCTCACTTCTTTTCTAACCATGTAAAAAAATTTCTTCTCATTTAATGTACAATTGTGGGCCAATTTAAAAAAAAATACCAATGGTCTCCGCAAACTTTTGCATTCTAGTGTATATAGTATACACTGTATATATATATATATATATATATATATATATATATATATATATATATATATATACTGGCAAATTTCCGGGTTTCCGGTTACACTAGACAGTGAACAAGAATGAATATCTAGTGTATTCATTAATTACTTATAAAAGCCTAGCCGTTGTATTCAGCGTGGTGACATGTTTGTTCGACTAGGAGAAATTAATTTTCTCTCTGTATTGGAACAGCTAACATTTTAGTGTGTGTTACATCGAAATTTGTCTTTCTATTTTGGTGTTCGGATTGTTCATTCCTTTACTCATTTTTTTTTCATATTTATTTTACTTGTATTTATTTGTAAAATCGGAATGAAATCTTATTGAAATTCCGATTAATTAAAGAGACTGTAAATTTCATGTCGATTTTGTTTTTGGTAGTTCGGTTTTTCAAAGTTTTTTTTTTTTTTTTTTTATTGAAGGAAATGTATCATACCGAATTTTCTTGCTCTTATTTTTCTGTTGCCAGAAATTAGTTTTCTGCACTTACTGTTTAATTTCGATCGATTACCAAAGATTACATCGACCTTAATTTAATAAAAAAAAAGAAGTCAGAATTAAAAACTATACATTAGAACGAAAAACTGACTAAACAAGGAAATTTGGCGTTTAACAAGAAGGAGAGAGAAACATTGTAGTTAAAAAAAGGAGGTATAATAATGGGAAAAATCGTGAAAAAAGAGAAATTGAAGAAAGGAATAGAGCGAAAAAAAAATGAAAGCCTTAATAAAGAGAATATAAAGCATGAAAAATAAAAACCACCAAAACTTGTCAAGAAAAACGTGTAAAATGTTGAAGTGTTAGAAAACGAGAACCTTTAGGCAAAAGAATAAAATAAATTTAAAAGACAACGAAAAAATAAAAAAAATTAATCGAAATCATTCAGCTGAAAGGAAATTTTTGAAACAGTAAAATGATGAAAAACGAAGAAGAAAAAAAACAAGGTAATAAAGAAATATAGTGATTTTATAAAATGAAAAAAATAGGAAAAATAAATAAAATTGTGCCTAAAAACAGGGGAAAAATAAAAAACAAATAAAAAACTATGTGTATAAAACTAAAAATAAGTCATATCTCAGAAGCAAAACTAACCTAAAAATAACGTTTGCACCCCCCCCAAAAAAAAACTACAACAGGAAGTGGAAAAAAATTAAAAATAAAGTATTTAAAAATCTATATGATTTTAAAGAATTATTTCGTTTTTTAAACCTTGTAGCAATGTGGTCTTTATTCAAAATAGGTGCGAATTAGGGAGGTTATAGTTAGAGAGAGAATCGAAAGAACAAAAGTCTAGGTAGGGAAAATAAAGAAAAGTGGTTTATTAAATACTCATACATATAACTGATAAACTAGAGTAAATCAAATACTCCTCAAAATCAATATTTATTTGTATAATATATGCAAAATGAGGCATAAGGGCAAAATGGGGATGGAGAAATGGACGGTTTTCTGTCTTAACATTAAACTTAGCTAGCCAGAAGCACTAATCTAAACGTGTCATAATATTCCTAACACCAAAACAACGCATTCTTACTTAACTTTCTTACTGAATCAACCATAATACCTCGTTGTCTGTATGGAGTCCTAACTAGTCAACGTGTGTACAAATCCTTTCTGTGCATGGGGGAGGAATAACAACAATTTAAAATTTAAATCCCAATGTGTATTTACAATATGAAGAAAAGATATTTAAAAGAAAATAAATAGTGTTAGTAATAAAAAAAACACAAATCCGTGGCAAAAATTTCAGTTAACTGGACAAAATCATTGCCGAACTTTAATAATAACACTCATTCGTCCAAAACCACTGACTCATTCAAACACAACAACAATGATGAAAAACAAATCCGAAAATGAAAGCCCCCCCCGCATCCACCAGAGAACTGACGTCTCTGGACACCTAACGGGGGAGAGGAGGGAGTGTCACACTAAAGAAAGTGGGGACAGAAATAAAAGGGGGACAATCCAATAGCTAAGTTAACTTAAAGGAAGAAACGAAAAAACAACCCTGATCTAAATTAAATTCGAACCGGGTTTCTAATGTTCTAAAAACACAGCACGATCTCCTGATGACCAAACCGATATCAAAATGCCATTCTGATGAAGAGAGCTGTTGCCTTTCGGTCCTAATCTTGACTTTAAGGTGATGCTTAAAGAACAAGATTACTTGGAAAGAAGTGAACTTATCACCTCTATAGAATCCCTTCTGGCATTTCGTCTATAACACTACTCTCAGAACACTTAGCAAGCAAAAGAACGCGTAGTTTTTAGCCATCGTTACCGGCGGTACCTCATAGGCTACAGACAGAACTGGCCGCGACGACAAAAACATTTCCACGCAGCATGCGAAACATGATGCCTTCAACAAACTTGTAAAACAGGACTACGACTCTGCAATGAAAGAAGCCGTGACCAAGGGTCTCTACCATCTCATCTCATCTCATCTCATCTCATCTCACTATTGATGGCATTATCATGGGACAGGCCACCAATGTCCTAGATAAATTCTAATTTAAAGGTTCTATAAAGGGAGGGGTGAAAAAAGTGGGAACCTTCCAGAAGAAAAAATTTATTTTTTTTGGAATTTGATTCATTATAAAAAGCTAATTGCGGAAACATTTTAAAAGCATTGTTCGTTTCATTCACCATGTCACAAATCTGTGGACCACCCTGACCTGATGTTATAACTGTTAATAATCTTTCGGCTTTCGGGAAATTTCTCGGCTTTTAAACTTAGACATTTGATATTAATTGAGAATTTTGGGTCTTATTTTTTCTCGATTCAGTCAATGCCCTCTCTTCTTTCGTAAACAGGCACACGTCTTCCCCTGTGTTATAAATGTGTTTAGACTTTATTTTTTATTTGTTGATTCAGTGGACTCAGATGATGTGTTTCTTTGACTGTGTTTTCGGATATTTTTAGTGTGATGATAGGAGTTTGGACAGAGGATAGATTAAAGGCATTGGTAGCTGAGTGTTTTTCCTTTGAGGATGATTTAGAATTGGGGGCGTTCTTTATGGTGGTCATTTTAGGAGTGGGAGATAGGGATCTCACCATTGGTGGAGGTGCCATGATGTGTTGTTTTGTGGATGGCGAAGACAGTGCTGAGGAAGAAGGGTCTATTCTTTTAAAGAGACTCTTTCAGCTTCTGTAATTTCTCTGCTTTCTCAAATAATAGTTCGTAATTTATTCTTTGTTGTCTAAGATTATCTCTGTAGCTGCTCGGTGAATCGGCCTTAGGACTGGTAGAGGCAGTGGGACTCTGTGTCGTTACTCGTAGGGGCTAAACGAAAGAGGTCCCGCTGCTCGGAGCTTCACTATAGCCCTGTCAATGACCTGCCATTCCTCCTTTTCCTTGTCCGCAACCACTTTGGCCATTTTCCGCCATCATACACTATTTGATGTTAGGGTTGGTAATATCCATATTTTGGCTTTTTAAGCCACCATTCTTTTTCTCAGGTTAATTGATGTATCAACGTTTAAATTAAATTAGAATTTTTCGTTTTATCAGGGACCAAATCATTTTTTTGCCTTTTAAAATTAAGTAAATAAAATATATTATTTTTGAAAAAAAACATATTTTTTCCAAACAAAATATTTTTTAAATAAAACTAAAATTAAAGATATAAATTAAACAAACTTATAAAAGAAGAAAGTAATTATAGAAAAAAAGTTTGTACACAAAAATCAAGACACACAATTCCTTCAAAATGAAGAAGAAAATAACAAATTTAACAAGATATAATTAAAATAGACAAAAACTTGGTTCAAATCAAAAAATGGTTGGACGTGCAAAAAAAATACTTAAAAAGAATAAAACGTAAACAGAAAATTATATAATGTAAGACCGATGAAAAAAAGAAACAAAAAACATTATATAAACATATAAAAAAGTCTTCTTTTTTTAATTACAATAGCAAAGAATAGGGAAACACAATTCTACAAAGATAGGAACACGTCAAAATAACAAGTCTTATGCCTTAAACCAAAACATACCGATATTCTTGTCATAACCTATTACGCTTGATTCATAACATGAGTCTTAATTTATTCTGATTAATTCTTAAATCTTAATGTAATTTGCTTAAGCATTAATCAATTTCTCTTAAGTCTAAACATATTTTGCTGAAGATATAAATCATAATCTATTTTGCTTAACTTTTAATGTGAGTTTTACTCTATATTTTAAGACTTAAGTTCAAACATATTTTGTTTGCGCTTAGATCTTGAACAAATTAGATTAAAGCTCATTTTAAGCAAAATTAACTGTGAAGATGCTAAATAACTTAAAACTGAAATAATAATGGTAAAACTCACCAAAATATGTCAACCCTTTCCACGCTAATTACCTTGGGATATACGTTTCATTTCCAGACGAATTTTTTATTTGTTTTCAATATAGTAACTAAGAAACTGAGGTACCTTGAAGTTGCCAAGCGGTGGCTAACAAAACTACAAATTGTGTGAGTTTAAAATTAACTTGTTTCAAGCTCAGAAAGCCATAAAAAAAAATCAAGTTCGACGTCTCTAGCTGTTTTTTGAACGGTATGTTCTGGGCGTGTTTATTCGTCCGTGTCTGAAAAAATACTTTCGGTAAAAACGTATATAGATGTCTGCGCCGGAGAATTGGTTAAACCTTTAGCGAGAAAAGTTAATTTGATATTAGAATTTTTATTATAGAATATATTATAGTGTACGGAAAGTTCAATTAAAGTAAAAGGGAAATTATTTCGGAGACATACACAGGGAGAAGTGGAAAACGGTCGAGGAAAATACGTTTTGCGAAATATCGATAAAAAATGAGCGGACAATAATTTTTCTTTTGATATAGGTAATGTTTCCCTTCTGCCCCTCCTAACTATATATACACTGATAGTTGTTTTGGTCTAACGAGCTGCTAAACATTAGCTTTGTTAAACTAACTTGTAGTGAATTAGTTGTTTCTTTTGTACTAGCTATTGGCTTCGGATAAATGATTTGTAAATAGTTTCATACGAACCAGCCGTATCTTCGTATCCATCCACATCACATCTGACCACCTAACTCCCCAGACTGTAAACCCCTTGATTATTATACATGGGCGCACTTGATCGCGAAACCAATAAAATTCCTTGTAACATCAAAGATGAAATGAAGGCAAGGACTGTGGCAGCTTTCACTAACTAAAACAAGGAGATCGCACAGAAGTGATGCTGGATATTCCGAAGACGTCTGGAGGTCGTAGTTGAAAGCAATGGCAATTTTATTGAATAAATTTACTCTTTCGTATTTCAAAACAATTTTTTTCTTTTGTAATGTTGATAAATATATCTGTTAAAATGAGATGTCAATGTTATTTACATTTTTTGCGTCATTTAGACGACAAATTATCTATCGCAGCCCTTATAATCCTGTGTTTGTGAATAGCAGAAATTCCATTGTTTGGTCACCCCGTTTCACCTTCTCCTTAAATATTGACATCTAACCTACTCATCTCCTGTTTTATATTTTCCAACTGGTCACAGCGTTTTAACGTTCTAACATTCCATGTCCCGAGAATTAATTCTTGTTTGATGAGAAGTGTCGCTGGATGACGGCCATGTGTCACCTGTCGCTCATGTCGCTCCTTAATGGGTGATGGCTTAATGACTAAGAAGCCAAGTGCAAGCGAATGTGAAATCCATCGGTCAATCAACCAAATGAGCCATATAATGAAATTCATCATCCGAATTCTAATGAATAGAGCGCGCAGCAGTATCAGACCGGAGATAGGATAAGAACAGTATGGGTTCGTCAAAGATACCGGAACAAAGAATGCAATATTTATGGTCGGAATGTTATCAGAAATCCAATACAATACGCCACAAAAATCTGTTAGAAATGCTCAGCAACTATGACATATTCGCGAAGGATATTAGAATAATGAAGAACGTCCACTGGCAGTAGACCTCCTGCATACAGACAGAAAATGAGTTCAGCAGACATAAAAAATAATAGAAAGGATTGCAAGACAAGGAAGTGTCTTCTCACCGGACTTATCTAGCTTATAAAGCGAGACAATTCCAACAAAATTAGAAGCCCTACGAGCAATCATTATTGGCGGTCACAATCTTAACAAGATTTGAAGATGAGACAGTGCTGGTAGCAGACACGGAAAAGAAAACTACAAGAGATCATACTGAATGTCGCAAAGACAAGCGAGAAGAAAGGACTACGTATAAACTACAAGACAAGAATGCATGGTTATCAACAAATTGGACGAAGCCAAAATGCAAATTACAAATCGTGGATACTAAAAGAAAACAAGTGCAAAAACTTTAATATCTGGGAAGGGTTCTAATAGAAGACGGATAGGGTGACACTGAGATCCGAAGACGCATTGGGATGCTCAAAGATGCATTTCAAAAGCTAAGCAATGTATTAAGTGACAGAAAAAAAATTAGAAACAAAGATACGTTACGTGATATCTGCCCTACTATATGACAGTGAATGCTGGAACGATCTCTTCAAAGATGTAGAAGATATTGGAAGCAACAGAAATAGGGCTCTACAGAAAGATGATGAGGATACTCTGGAGCGAAAATGGGCGCAACGAAGAGATTTTAGAGAAAATAGAAACAAAATGGACACTTATAATTAACTTCCGGAAAGAGACAGTCAAAATTTCTAGATGAAATTGCTGAGAAAAGAGGGCATAGAGCATTTTTATACTCACAGCAAAGATTTATGGTAAGGGGGCAAGAGAAAAACAACCAACCTTGGAATTTGTAGAAACTACTCGAAAGTTCTTGAAATTTCTAGAAAATTCTTGAAATCAGCGCTGAATATATCTGGAAGGTAATAGTTTCAAAAAATCGATGTCCAGGTAGCAAAAGCAAAGTTTGTAGGGTTGGGTACAATAACCATTTCTTTTGCTTTCTAGGCGGAAGAAATTAGGAAATAAACCTTACTGAGTAAAGACAGAGTCAAAATTTTGTTACACAGTGTAATCCAAATCTTTAAGTTAAACGATGGCGCTTTTATAAATATACAGATATTTAAAAAAAACTGAGGTGGGAAGAAGAAGGAATTACATTTCTCTAGGCAAACATATCCTTCATTTGTACGCAATATATAGTCTTTACGCATGATTCCAAGAATCCATGAAACATGTTGCCATGTGCCAGACTAATCAATGCTTATAGAAGATCTACTTCCGGTGAATACGAATCACAATCGTGTGCACAAGATAATTTCAATGTGTTTTGTTTTTCTCGAGTAACAAAAGCCTTTCTTTCAGAATAAGAAAAATCAATTGGTGAATTAATTGAATTTAGAAAAACGAATAATTCAATCATGTTCTTTTTTTTTTGTCTAGGTGATACGCCACATTTTCTCGGGGTTCACTCGTTTTTAATTTTCCCTCCGGGCACAAAGAGTCCCGTCGTTCGCCCAAGTCGTCTTTTACATTAATACTATATATAAAGACGATTAAGTGACAAAACGCGTCAGCTAAGTTGTTGCCTTTATTCATATTGTCCCTTTACAGATATACATTTTAGTTATATCTGAAATTTTACATAATATATATATGTATATATATATATATATGGAGGGAGGAATGGAGAGAGAGAGAGAGAGAGAGGGAGAGAAAGAGAGGGAGAGTGTGAGGCCACCAAAAATTATACACACTTCAGGAAGAGTAACACTTTTCATTCATAGTTTTATCAATTTGTAATAACACTGTTTACTGAAGTACGATATTTTCTTGACAGATGACATTACATTGGCGACCCTATGTCAATAAATTGAAAATGGATGTGCACCAATCCCACTGGAAACTTTGGCCAAAGTTGCCCAAGCAGTAGTTCACTGTACTAATAAATATCTGGAAGCTAAAGGCCACCATTTTGAGCGTCTCTTATGATTGGAAGTGTCCAAAGGTAACTTACATTAATCTCGTGATGTCTGAATAAATTTAGTATTACAATATCTACACAGGTTTTCCCTTGTTTGAATTGTTTATACATTTTTAGTGGACTCTCTCTCTCTCTCTCTCTCTCTCTGTCTGATGCTGAAAATTATCAGTCTTGTTCATTTCATAAATATTTCGAGCAACTAAACTGACACAATTTCTTTTTTTAAATACAGAAACCGTATGCGTGTGATGGACATGCGTATAGCATAACGTTTATAGGCGTGGAAAATAGATTCAGCAACCCCAGTTCGAAGTCCAGGTTATTCAGTTGCATTCACTCTCGCACAACTGCCACTAAGGGAAGATATAAATCCCATTTTTACTCCACACAGTCACTGGTTTCATTGCAAGGGTCACTCATTTTCACAAACCTTAAACAGCAGCCATTCTAGAAGTAGGACAACTCTAATTAAATGAAGAAGGCAATGGGCAACCAGTTCTTTGTTATTCCTAAAAAGTCATAACAAAGAAATTTTGTTGTTCCGTGTCTAGAATATAAAATGAACATAGATTTACAAAAGAACGTGGGTCAATATTATTTTCGCATAAACAAAAATAGTTTAAAATAATTTTTAATTTTCTTTTATGTATATAAAATATTATGTAACGTTCTCATTTTTGAAAGTATAATCATACTAATCGCTAATGAATGCATGTCTGGATTTCAACCCAATTAAGGGGAGGGAACTGGTCAGGTGCTCAGGTGCACAGTGACTCTACAATCACAGAAGGTCATAGGGCTGATGATGGCAATGATTGTATCTTAGGCACCTGCACTAATTCGCTGAAAAAAACATCATAGCATGAGTTAAAAATTCTGCAAGCTTAATAAAAACAGTTTTATCGTCAAAATATTTATATTATTTTTAATAGGAAAGACCGAAGCTTTTTTTGTATTTTATTAATTTTTAAGCTTTTCTAAAACGTTTAAAATTTTGATTAAAAATATATATTTTTTTGTGTGTCAGGGGTCGGCGTAATTTTTACTATTGATGTTTTTGCACTTTTTTCCAGTAAAAATATACTGATTTGGAAATTCTGGCCAAAATTGAATAATTGTTGAATTTTAATGAAACTTTCTGGACTTATTCACAAATAAGAGAAAGTATTTAATATTTTTTTTTTTTTTTAAATTTTGATAAAAATATTTTTTTTTACATATGTAATGAAATTTAGAGAAATTGAATTTTGATTTGTTTTGCTATTTTTTTATTAGTTAAAACCAGGGCTCCTTGGAGAATGTAAATTATGATTTTTTCAAACTGCTACTCATTTCTCGAAAATCTACTCCGAATCATAAAATAAAAAATGCACTAAAACTATGACATAATTTAATTAGGAAAGTTTTTAATTGCTTTTATGACTAATATTAATAAGGACACATTTGTCTCAAGAAAAAATGTTTTCCTTTTCTTTTAAATTTTTATCATAATTAATTATAATAATCTTTAAAAAATCTTTTAAAGTTCTACATTAGTTAAATCGCATTAGGTGATAATTTTATTAAATGAAAACTATATTTACTAAACAAAAATAGAAAAGCGTAATACACATCATCACGCACCAAGAGTTTTAAAATAATTTTTAATTTTCTTATATGAATATAAAATATTATGTAGCGTTTCAATTTTTGAAAGTATAGTCGACCATACAAGACATTATCAGAAAATAAGATCGATGACTATAGTAAATTTAAAATCACCAACCCTAAAATTAGATGTCGAAGAATATTTTCCAACATTTTAAAGAAGAGTGAATATTTAAAAATAATATAAAAGGGACATACGTCATAAAGTCTCCATAGAAAAAATTCATGTCATCGTCTCGTCAAACATGTAGATAACAACTATTTGATTAAAAATCATTTCTGTGGCATTGAACTCTTAAAGTAAATAATATTTGTTTCAGATCACGTTAATAATACTTTAAATCAGCTAATATTCCTCAAACAAAGCTCCGGAAAAGTACATTTTATTTTTCAAAGCTATTTTAATAAATCAAAAGACATTGCGATAAAAGACGACTAAAAAGGGCGCTAATCAGCTATTTTAGCAAAAAAAAAAAAAGAAGAAAATCAATACCAATCAATATAATTTCTATTTGAAATACACCAGGGTATTTTCGTTACTGGAAATAGCAAATTTAATCCTGTAGCCTTCAGTTATATCTAAAATGAAAGCTTTTTTAAAATCCATTTTAAAACTAATTTAAAACGAATTAGTGGAAGTCCCTATTCTATATATTCGTAAAATCTGCACAATTGCTAAAAATTAGAATATTTTAATATAGTTTAATTAAAAAATAAGGTTAATACTTGTAGGAGAGTTACTTTATAAAATAATGTGTCACTTCCGGGGGTCGACGATTATGACTCTCCACAGATTCCTTTTCTTTATTATCTGTGAATTGTCAGGCATTCATAAGGAATACAGAGAGTGCGATGGATAAATTGTCGTCTTACTTTACGCAAAAATGAAAATATTTTTTTAGAAGTATCAGCTTTTGCTGAGACTTGACAAATGCCACTCAAGCCTATGAAGCAGCTTGGGAAGGCTCAACGGGGTCTGGGCTACGTCTTTTCGATTAAATTGGACGCCGAGGCATCTGAATTCAGATACCGGTGTTATGACCGGTAAGGCGGCACCGTCGACCGTTAACACGACACCACTATCAACAAAGATAAACTTCCGCTTCTTATTGCCGCGAATGGCAAGCACGATGTATTTCTAGGTATTTATCTCCAATATGACGCGGTTTAGGCCGATGTTCAGCCGGTTGAGCCTTTTTTGCATTTTTTTCAGGGGAGCTAGCGAACAGAATCAGATCGTTGGTATATCCCATTTGATTGAGCACTATTCCGCTGATAGTAGAGGCGTACTCGTCCTGTCCCTACAGGATCTGGTCCACTGCCAGGTTGAACAATCAAGGAGAAAGAGGATCTCCCTGTTTGGCGTGCCGGTGCTTGGGGCGGAGTAAATGCTTGCCAATCTGCTACCACAGAAATACACGCGTATATAAGATATATTTAGAAAAATTACTCAAAAATATCTTGAAAGACTAAACAGTAGATTTTTTTTAATAAAATCGCCACGATCTTCAGACAATTTCGGAGTCAACTGCATCTCTTCTGAAACCTTTCCTTGTTTAATTGGTGAATGCTACCATAATCCTTACCTTCATTTAATCTTTGGTGTTGCAAGGAGTTCTGTTGGTCTCCCGCTCAACTGCACCCTACACATAATAATCTAGCGGGTTTTAGTATGTGGTTTTAGGTGGCCGGATTAATATTTGTGATATTGTCGTAGAAATTGTTTAAAAGCCATGATTTGGTTCGATTGCTTGTGTGGTATTGTGCAGAGTCCAGTTACCAGACATAGGGTCTTTATCCAGAGCAGCACTAGCTCACCAAGGCACTTGTTGTAGGCTCCATGTTGAGCCTCAGGTCCTGTGGGAAGACGAATAGAGGCATAACGTCCCCATCACTAATGATTACTTCAAATAACTTCATAATCACCATTAGACTCATTTAATTCTCTCCTAATCCTCTGCATTGTCCTCAGATTGACACCCAATCACTCTGAAATGTTCGTATTGAAGCTTACGGCGCGATTCTTAAGCAGTGTCGTTTCCAAATTTCTGGTAGTGTGATTTACGTCGTAGTGCTCTTTTTTCTAACAGAAGGTGCCCAACTGACCCTACTATATTGTATAGTCGGTAAAATCAAAAACAACGCACATGCGCGAAATTAAAAATATAAAATAGCAAGAATTTATCCATCGCACCCTGTAATGGATTGGTTGAAAAAAAACGCGCATGCGCAAAATTAAAATACAAAATGGCGACAATTTACACATCACACTCTTTAATGGACTGTTTTTACCATGTCTTCACAGTTTAGAATTTTTTCTTTCATTAGTATAATTCATATGCAAGGATATAGTGGTTCGTTTACACTGCTATTTTACCAATAGTTGAGATGGAGTTAAAAGATTTATTCACGTAATTGTCAAGCTTATTTTTCTGAAAGTGAACGCAGTAGACTTGCCTGAAATTCGAACTCGACTCGTCGTTTCCACTTACCGCGATGATATACCTGACACTACCTCCACACACGCACACAGAGAACTTCTATCGAAGTGCCAATAATTGTTTAGTCAACTGTTTCCAAGATTTTGTTGAGAGATGAGTCGAATGGTCCAATTTTCTTTGAAATCATGGCATTTCTGCTTATTTTTTTTTTCTAACAAAGACTTTCTTCTTTTATGTGCCGCAATCTATCATTTTCAACATTTTATTCCTTTTATTATTTCACGTCAAGGAAGGCAATAATGCCCCTAAGACGCAGGATGTTACTCAGTGTAAAAGAATATAAGTAAAGAAAACATCATTAAGGAAAAAGAACAATAAAGGAACAGAAATTAAAGAAAGAATTTTTTTAAAGATCAAACTTGACTGAGAAACAAGAAGCTAGGAAAGAGCTCCACAAGCGAGAACTATAAGAAAAATGTAAGCATAGAACTCTACTGTTATATCTAGCCATTTCAAATGTAAAATGATGAGACCTAGTCGCCAATATAGTACTGCGTTTAAATTCTGTTGTGGATTCCGGGATGAAATCCGGTACCAATAAATAACAAACGCCAAGAATTAATATAGGAAAATAATGTATTAACGTAATAATACAAACTGGTAAAGCAGGTTAGTAGTTCCAGGAATGCGGGTTAGTAGCAAAATATTGATACCGTCTTTGTTACTGAAGTATCGCTGTATGACTTCTTACTGAATCTACGTGCTCGCTCACTGTGACTCCTACAACGCTGTTACCTCACCCTCACTCTTCCGATTACCTACAACCTTTTATTCTGTCACTCTGTACTCGACTCGACTCGACGGTCTTGCTCGGTATTTATCGATCCACCCACGAAGATTTAAATGTGGCACAAGGCCAGTTTAATGTGGGTATCTCCGAGCCCGTAGGCTCGGCCAAAAATATAGCCTTTGAACCCGCCAAGACGGGTTCAGGCCCTGTCTACCTCCCCGGACGAAACCTTGCCCTTCGGCAAAGCTTCGTCCGGGTTCCTCTCTGCTAACGCAGAGAGTTCGACAGACATCGCTTACAGTCAAAGACTGTATCACGACTCAGCTAGATTCGGAGGTCTTGCTCTCTCGAGTCTTCACGTAGCTGTAGCATATGTATATATTGGGTGAGTCCATTTGTGTAAAAAGGGGTGGACCCTTCAACAAATTCATAAAGTGTAGGTACCATAGAAGATACCATTAAAGTATCTATGGAAAAGGCACAGGGAAGCTATGGTACGACGGTATAAAAGTAACTGAAGTCGAGATCCCAGGTTAGGACCAATGACATTTCAGATTGTTCTTTGGATTTTATGAAAGATCTCTAAATAGGTAGCAGGCGAGAACCAGACCATAAGCCATAGCAATATTCTAAGAGTATGGTCAGAAGTTAGAAATATAAATATGAAAGATAGCTTCCGGTGAGAAAACAACTCTTTGTAGCTCTTCAGTAATGTTACTATCCTTCCATCCTTTTAATATATAGTTTGTTTGTCACTCATACAGATCATGAAGAAATGGCCGTAGCTGAGATATTCTTCGTCGTCTTCGAGATTCCGCGAGAGATTCTTTCTTCTCAGCGAGGTAAAAAAAAAGAATTGTGGCAGACATATGCAAGGAAAAAAATGACAACTTTAGTGAAAGGTTCTGTTACCAAAATCCACATAATTATCTTTCTAGATTGCGGATAGACGTGGAAATCCTGGTATTATCCTGGATAAGGAAATAAATAAACGAAGCAAGTGAAAGAAATCTGTAAAGAAAGATAGTTTGTTTTTATATAAATAATAACAGACACACACACACACATATATATATATCGTTATATTTATCTATATTTATATAATCGTTATATTTATCTATATTTTTTATATTTATCTATATTTATATATCGTTATATTTATCTTTATATATTTATATTTGATTTGTAACCTGTAGTCGATATTAAATTTGTCAAATTTTCTCAATTACAAAGCGGCCCTTCAAGTAAACGCAATTTTACTTTCCTTCGTCCCATCTCTCTCCCCCACCTCGTCTTTCCCTCCCTCTTATTCTAACATTAGATTGTGTATGGTGTGTGTATGTCACCACGAAATGTATCTTTATGCATTAGACATCCGACAACATTCATTTTTCTCTTACTTGAACCCCTTCCACCATCTCTCCTAAAATTCTCTCTGTTAAGGTTTAATCTCCTCCTCCTCATACTTACACTCTCTCTAAATTCTGTTTTTTATTTCCGGAGTTGTTTTTTCTGTTTTTCTTTTTTGAATTTGTAGGTCTGATGAATTGGATCGTATTTACGATTCCAAGGGAATAAATTATGACCATGGAATATTAGTGTTTAAGCCTTTTTTATTATATCCTTACTCTGTCCTAGACATTGAGTTCTACCTGGATTCTTCCTCTTGGAATTTTTATTCTAAAAATATACATGTATGGGTATTTATATATTTTGCATATATATGTATATTTTCCACTAATATTATCTCTCTCTCTCTCTCTCTCTCTCTCTATCTATCTATCTATCTATCTATCTATCTATATATATATATATATATATATATATATATATGTATATATATCATATATATATATATATATATATATATATATAATATACAATATAATAATACAATATGTTATATATTATATTATATAATATGATGGGCTCTCCCTTTCGTATTCAACGTATGAAGGTCAAGCAAATCAGTTACTAGAACTGACAGCCCAGACACCAGCACATATGATTTGTTTATAGTGGTGAAGGTTTTGTGCAAAAAGAACACACTTTTTTGAAGAGCCGAATATAGACACTTGGTGCACTACGTGCCACAAGGTCCTTAAACGAAACTTCGAAGTTTTTGCATTCAGAGTTGTCCTTCCCCAAGACCAGCAAGGCTATAGAACCGAGTTGGAGGAGCCACGGTGGATTAGTGGTTAGAAGCTCGGATTGAGAAATCAGAGATCGGAGTTCGAATTCCTGCCGAACCCATTACATTCACATACCTTGGAAAAGGTATGGATCCCCTTCTTCTCCCTGAAGCTATGGGTAAATAGTAGGATAGACTATATAATATACCATTAAATAATATATGTTATAATAGATACAATAACACACACACATACACACACACACACACCTATATATATATATATATATATATATATATATATATATATATATATATATATATATATAAATATAGAAAAATAGGAAAGAACCGTTAGGTTAATAATCCGAAGTTCTTTAGTATTTTTGTATTTATTTTTAAAAAAGAGTGCTCAATACATAAATACAGCCTAAATTATAATTATTTTTTTAAAAATTTGATTCTATCGCTACATAAGAGTTCTCATGTTTCAAAAACAGAAGCTAAAAAACAACTCTTTTTCATCCTCAAGCAAATTTTGGAATTCCAAAATTCCCTTGAGGATGAAACTGGGCTGCCTTTTTATCTTCTGTTTTTGAAACAAGAGAACTGTTTTGTAGCGTTGGAATCATATTTTTAAAAATAATATATATATATATATATATATATATATATATATATATATATACAAACAGGCAAACAAACACTTTCTGGCTTCTGGTCGTCAGATCTTATAATATAATTTAATTTACTGCCCTTTTTTTCCTCAAAAAATAACAACGTGTTTTTCTTACACACAATTTTGTATTTCACTCCCTACTGAAGAACCCATACCCAACTCACACACACACACATATATATATATATATATATATATATATATATATATATATATATATATATATATATATATATATATATACTTATATATTTCTGTAGTTTACTGCTACCAGCAAGCAGAAATATTTCTCCTCCCGATGATGGCCATTTTGGGCCGAAACTAGTCGAGGAATCTAAATGAAATAAAAAAAACGAAAGAATATTAATTTTACAACCCAGTGTATCTGAAGATTTTAAATTTTAATTTTTTATTGTTCAATATATATATATATATATATATATATATATATATATATATATATATATATATATATATATATATATATATTAGGTATTGCATACTATCGTATTTAATCGTAGTTAGCTTACCGACAGCGTCTAGATAAATACTAACGAACCAAAGAATGTCAACGTCGAATATAAAATACAGTCGAGATATTTTTTTTGCTATATCCGGGTTCTGACAGATATGTCTTATATTCTATCAAAGAAAATTTTTTTGATGGCTTTATCATCATTTTCATCATCATTTTTCTTCTTATTATTATTTATTTCAGGCATGTCGCCTTCTTTTGCCAGCTCTGTAGACTGACTGAACGTTTCTTCAAATCTCCCAAACTCTCTTGAGTATCTTCACAAACTGCCGCAACGCCGAGATCTGTACAGTTTCCATTTTACCGTTTTTTTTTTCCGCAGCTCTAAGCTAGCTTATCACTATCAACTTCATTTTCTTATTTTCTCAGCTCCCGAGGAAAGTCCTTGTTTTTTCCCAACTGTTTGCATTTTGTTTTCACACATGTGGGCCGCACTGACAATTTAACATATTATTATTTATATATAAGAATATTTTATATATAAGAAAACTTGCTTTAAAACAAATAAATCTGATGTCGCTTGTTTGCAATAATCAGGTTGGAACACAAATTCCATAGGCTATTTTTCTCTTTTGTTTTCTATCAAAATATTTAATTCATTCCTATAGTAAAAGAATGCCCAATGTATTTCGATAGATGCTTTAATACTTGCTATATATTTATGTCTCGAGATCTGGAGTACGTCGAGTTTGCCAGTGTCTGTTTTGGTTAACAGCTTTTTGGCAAAAGCGTAAGGAATATTGCACAATGATCGCTGAGACAGTCGCTTTTTTCGGGCGTTTTATTTGGTCCTCGGCTCCAGAGATCACCAAGATTCTTTCTTGAATATCATTAAACAGGTCTTTAAGGCTTGCCTTCTCATGAATTGGAGCTTCTTTAAGTCGGCGTTTCACAATTCTCTTCTCTGCTCTTAACCTTCTGAATCTGTCATCTATTTGGTCTCTTTTTTTTTTTTTCCTATCCCCTCTTGCAGTTGCCACACCAAACCAATTACAACAAACCTCGTGCACATCTCTGCAGAAAGATTTGATCTACTGGCTAATGGGGACCTTTAAATGACTGGTAAGTATTAATGAGAGTTCCTGATTCGACCAGGTAGCTCTCTGATTGTCTTTGGGCCACTGGATTCTTGGCTTACCTGGAATTTCTCTAGGCTGCTGATGTTATGCAATGGGATCCTGGACACTGTGGGTATAATCCGGATTCATGATCTCATTATTCGACCGACATTCTCCAATAGGAAAATTGCGTTACCTGCACCAGCGTGCCTTATGGATAGGTAAACTTCGCAGGCTGTTGAATTTCCTGCTGCAATAAGAGGTTTTAGCCGTTTTTCAGTTCTAGTGCCAATAATTGTTTAATCAACTGTCAAATTTTCCAAGATTTTGTTGAGAGATGAGTCGAATGGTCCAATTTTCTTTGAAATCATGGCATTTCTGCTTATTTTTTCTTCAAACAAAGACTTTCTTCTTTTATGTGCCGCAATCTATCACCTTCAACATTTTATTCCTTTTATTATTTCACGTCAAGGAAGGCAATAATGCCCCTAAGACGCAGGATGTTACTGAGTGTAAAAGAATATAAGTAAAGAAAACATTATTAAGGGAAAAGAACAATAAACGAAGAGAAATTAAGGAAACAGAATTTTTTAAAGATCAAACTTGACTGAGAAACAAGAAGCTAGGAGAGTGGTCCACAAGCGAGAAGTGAAGGAAAAATGTATGCATAGAACTTACTGTTATATCTAGCCATTTAAAATGTAAAATGATGAGACCTAGCCGCCAATATAGTACTGCGCTTAAATTCTGTTGTGGATTGCGGGATGAAATCCGGTACCAATAAATAACAAACGCCAAGAATGAATACAGGAAAATAATGTATTAATGTAATAAAACAAACTGGTAAAGCAGGTTAGTAGTTCCAGAAATGCGGGTTAGTAGCAAAATATTGATACAGTCTTTGTTATTGAAGTATCGCTGTATGACATTTTACTGAGCCTACGTGCTCGCTCACTGTGACTCCTACAACGCTGTTACCTCACCCCTCACTCTTCCGGTTACCTACAAACTTTTACTCTGTCACTCTGGACTCGACTCGACTCGATTCGACGCTCTTGCTCTATCGGGTCTTCACATAGCCGTAGTATATGTATATACTGGGCGAGTCCATTTGTGTAAAAAAGGGTGTAACCGTCAACAAATTCATAAAGAGAAAGTACCATAGAAGATACCATTAAAGTATCTATAGAAAAGGCACAGAGAATCTATGGTACGACGGTATAAATGTGACTGAAGTCGAGATGCCAGGTCAGGACCAATGACATTTCAGACTGTTCTTTGGATTTTATGAAAAATCTCTAAATAGGTAGCAGAAGAGAACCAGACCTTAAGCCATAGCAATATTCTAAGAGTATGGTCAGAAGTTAGAAATATAAATATGAAAGATAGCTTCCGGTGAAAAAATAACAACTCTATGTAGCTCTTCATTGAAATCATTCAGATTGGTGATGTATTCTCCCTCCCTGCTACAGACACTCACAGGGCATTTTTTATGTTGTGTGTTACATGCCGTACCTATGAACAATAATGAGTCCCAATCCTTATAAATACGTTGGATATTATTGTAAGTCGGCTGTCAGCGTGGGAAACTCTTGCTGTGTCGAACTCTCTGCCTTTGGCCAGAGAGGAACCCGGACGAGGCAATACCGAAGGGCAGTGTCTCGTCTTGGGAGGTAGACAGATAGCCGATCCCGCGTATTCGGGGTTTACGGGAAATTGTTCTTCGAGCCCACGTGCCCGGATTTCCCCACATTAAATTTGGTGAGTTGCTTCAAGACGTTTGAACAATTCTTATTTAACATGTAGGATATTTCATTTATTCCAGGTGCACTACCTGTCCGGGATTTGAGGACGAATTCCATTATTTCCTTCAGATTTAGTCCGATGTCATTAAACATGACCTGTGGATCTTGGGGCTTAGAAAGGTCATTGATAGGAGTGATTGGAACATCTTTCCGGGCATGAGAATACGTTATCCACGGGTGGTTCTCGAGTTCCTCCCGCGATACATCGAGTTTGCCGGTCTTCGTCTTGGCAAGAAGCTTTTTGGCAAAAGCGTAAGGATTATTGTGAAATGATCTCCGAGATTGTTAGTTTTTCTTTCAAAGTTTTCTTTGGTTGTCAGCTCACTAGATCATCAAGATTCTTTAATATCATTAAGAGGGTCTTTAAGTCCTGCCCTCTCAGGAATTGGAGCATCTTTGGGTCGGCACTTCTCGACTCTCTGCTCTGCTCCTAGTTTACACTTCTGAATTATTCATCTATTTGGTCGCTTCTCTTCTTTTCTTTCCGCATTGCAGCCGTCCTGGGTATGACGATAAACTACATCCGCGTCCTGGGTATGACGATAAACTACATCCGCGTCCTGGGTAAGACGATAAACTACGTCTAACAGCAAGGCCTCTGATAAGGATGTTTTGAGGAGCGTGGAACCACCTCTTAAATTGCTGTTGTTCCCAGGTCCACCCTGACTCGTGGTAGTAGCACCTGTTAGGGTCCCAGCTATGGGCAGATAGTTAACACCCAAACTTGTGTAAAAATAGGTTTTAATACCAGAAATACGAAAATAAAACCATCCAGGATTGTAAATTTTCTAAAAGAAGTTGGATTGTACTAAAAAATATTGGAAAATGGTTCAAATATATATGTATACATACACACCTTTTTTTTTTACCAAACTATCGTTCTGAATCTATTTCAAAAAATTTGTTTGCATTAAATGATCCACTGAGGTTGATATGCCATAAAACAAAACAACCAACCAACCAACCGCTCTTGCAGTTGCCACATCAAACTCCTCAAGAGAAATGTAACTATTAGATTGAAGAAAATTTTTTATGTATTTGTCTGATAAATCCTATCCTTGATAAGACCCGTTATACTGATTACTGCTATATAATTTGCAATGCATACCTACAATGAAATAGTTTCAAAAGAATTTCTGTATATGCTTTTAGTATTTGCCTAGCGTTAATATATGTAATTATTAGCGTAAATGAAGCTTTCACCTATTTGTTTAATATATCCTATCAGTTTTCATAAATGGCTTGTAAACAGTATCCAATACTTTCCTACAATTATATGCTTTCAGAATTTTCTGCTGGACAATATCCCAATGGATATTAGAGGCTATTTTCAGCGCCATAGTAATCAGTAATAATCAGTTACTTGGCAAGAATTATTTTTGCTTTTGAATATTTTTAATGTTATGTTGTTTCACGTCGTAGACGTTCATGATTCTCCACACTTTAGTTTTATTTATTATCTGTTGATTTCTAGGGAAATTTTGTGAAGGGGTTTCGTATGGCCTTACCCATTTTCTTGGTTGCCATTGAAGGCCAGAGACTCCAGCGTGTTCTGCTATTTAACCTGTAGGATGGAAGATGGATTCATCCTTTTTTCCAAAGGCATGAGTGCAAAGCTATTCGTTTTTGCACCGCTGTAGTAACCAGCCCCCCCCCACCAGTCCCAAAATTGTGGTTCTTGGTGATATTCAAAGTATAATATTGCTTATCGGGTCCTTTTGCACCGGGGATGTGAAGTTACCCCGTCACTCCTCTCAGAGGTGGATTTGTTTTTGAATTTACCTTCCAAAGAGGCAGGACCGATAAGACAAAAGGTGGTTTGAATTTAGTTTCCTTCTCCTAGATTGGCTACCAACCAAGGTTATAGGGCAAATGATGTCCTGTTATTTTACTCATTTTGTTGGGGAGACAAGTTTTAGGGCATCTTCTAGCCTTTGCCTATTGGGGCAATATCTACAAGGCAGCATGTGATTTGAATTTAGAGTTTATCTTCTCCTAGACTAGTTGCCACCCAATCCTATATGGCCCGGTCTTTTCCGCTAATTTAACACATTTTCATGAGGAGAGAAGAGTTGGGTTTATCATTTTTCCAAGCGTATTAGTAGGTAGGTAAATATAAAGAACTCTACTGGAATTCGAACACAGTTCTTCGATTTCTCAATCCGACCCACTAACCGTGATTCCACGTTAAGGTAGAGTATGCATAAAAAAAGAAAGACATAATGAAAATTGTAAGCTAATATGAGGACAGTGGTCTTTTACATAGTTTTAGCGTAGAAATCCCCTTCTATAGAGAGAGATTCGAATGTTTTATAAAAGATTAAGAACTATCTCAAATCACGTTTGTTTGTGTGTGTGTGTGTATGTATGTGTTTGCGTGCATGTGCCTGTGTGTTTTGTGGCTGCTGACGTTATTGTTATTATTCCTTCTCCTCTTAATCAACCCCAGGCCCTTATCATATTTACCGCCATTACTACTCTTATTATTATTATTGCTATTATGTTTTTCACTTCATTTTTTTCCCTCCCAATTTTTTCCTTTCGATCAATACAAAATCTATAAGTTTGCGCCAAGGGAAATTGCTGTCCGCCATAAGTGGCATGGCGCCTATGTTATTATCTTGCACTAATCACGTCCTACTCTCTCGCCAACAAGAATTAGTCGAACAGTGGCATTATTTCTTTTCGACTTTCTTTCCTAACTTCTTTTTGTAAAGAGCTCCTCCTATTTTAGAGGAACGTGCCAGGAATCTCAACTCAGGTTGCGTTTGACCTGTTCGATCTGGCTGAAGAGGTAAAGGAGTCGGTCTGAATGGCGAAAGGAATGGTTTTATTTTTTTTTTAATTTTATTTTACTTAAATGATTGTCTGCCAAATCTTGTTGATCCAAATTAAGCCTGGAAAATAAAAAATTGTGATTGCATCGATATTAGAGAGTCTTCAAGCGAGGAAGATGTTCTACGTGTTGTCTACTGTACGACCGAGGCAAAGAAACAATCAACCCCATCGATAAAGTGGAACCGATGTCAATCATAAAAGACAACCACGGAATTAGAGGTGTGCCCCCAAAATTCTACAACTGCAGCTGGTAAGGCATTTATCAATTGAACGATCAAGTATAGTCTCATTTTGACGGGCTTTCTCTCTACAAGCTTATAACAAAAGTGGATTATTCCTGCAGTGTCTCGGCTGCAGTTAGCATATACTTATTTTCCAGGCTCAATAGCGCACGAAAACGCACACATTTGTCTTTAGACCAAACACCGGAGTATTCTGCAATATCTACGCTGCATGTGGCAAATCGTCACTCCCAGCTGGATTATGTGACCATTGTTCGAAAATAATTTGTTTGAAAACAATTTTCCGAAAAACATCTATTCGAATTGTAAATTGTTTGAATGGAAATTAATCGAAAGGACAATTATACTAAATGATAATTATTCGAAACGCAAAATTTTATTGCAACAAAAACGTAAAAATCAAAAGAGGTAATACACAAATGATTATTAGAAAAAAATCTATCGTTAATAAAAAGATCTACAGGGAAAAAAATCCCAATAAGCTTCATTTATATGATACTGCACGCAAATAGCCAACTATTGATGAAGGATAAAAAAAAGGATGCCACTAATTTTTTAAGTTTTCCATTTACATCGCGGTATATCTTGTCGCTCTTGATAATTTGGCAACCTGTTCTTACTTTTCCATTTACATCGTTTAAGTTTACAATTTTAAGTTTTCAATCGTTTACAATTTTAAGTTTTCCATTTACATCGCGGTATATCTTGTCGCTCTTGATAATTTGGCAACCTGTTCTTACTTTTCCAAGCGTCTAAGAATTTTCATATTGTGGGATTATGGGATGATATTTGCAGCAAAACTGTCCTAAGTTCTCCTTCAAGGGCATTTTTGAATTCTGCGTGAATCAGCATCGACTCTCTTAAATCAAGACGACATACGGATTTCAACATAGGTATTTCGAATGATTAACATTTAGAATAATTGTTGAAGCATTCATAGATTCTAAAAACGTTTATTTAATCTCCAAAAGCTTAGACCAAAGCTAGAGAATTGCTGCAATGTCTTGGTTGAAGTTGGCAAATTGTCACTCCCCAACGTTGATAGATTTAGAAAACGATTGTTTTAATCTCTACAAGCTGAGACCAAAATTGGAGTATTACTGCAATGTCTCGGCTTAAGTTGCCAAATTGTCACTCCCCAACCATTGATAGATTTCGAAAACGTTTACTTTACTCCCTACAAGCTTAGACCAAAACTGGAGTATTGCTGCAATATTTTGGCTGAAGTTGCCAAATTGTCACTCCCCAACATTGATAAATTTAGAAAACGTTTATTTTTTCTCTTCAAGCTGAGTCCAAAACTGGAATATTGCTGCAATGTCTCGACTTAAGTTGCCAAATTGTCACTCTCCAGCATTGATAGATTTAGAAATCGTTTACTTTCCCCTCTACAAGCTTAGTCCATAACTGGACTATTGCTGCAACGTCCTGGCTTATATTCCCAAATTGGCACTCCACAACATTGATAGATTTCGAAAACACATATTTTATCTCCACAAACTTAGACCAAAACTGGAGCCAAAGTGTCACTCCCCAGGATTCATAGATTTACAAAACGTTTACTTCACTCTCTAAAAGCTTAGACGAAAACTGGAGTATTGCTGCAATATGTGGGCTGAAGTTTCTAAAGTGTTACTCGCCAGCATTGATAGATTTCGAAAACATTTGCTCTAATCTCTACAAGATTTGAACAAAACTGGAGTATTGCTGCATTGTCTTGACATAAGTTGCCAAATTTCACTCCTCAGCATTGATAGATTTCGAAATGGTTTACTTTTATCACTAAAAGCTGAGACCAAAACTGGAGTATTGCCGCAACATCTGGGCTAAAGTTGCCAAATTTTCACACCCCAGCACCAATAGATTTACAAAACGTTTATTTTTTCTCTACAAGCTTACACCAAAACTGGAGTATTGCTGCAGTGTCTGGGACAAAGGTTGCCAAATTATCACTCCCCAGGATTGATAGATTTGGAAATCCTTTACTTTAATCTCTACACGCTTAGACCAAAACTGGTGTAATGCTGCAATGTCTGGGCAGAATTTGCCAAACTCTTACTCGGTGGCCCTGATAGATTTCGAAACTTTTACTTTAATCTCTACAAGCTTAGACCAAAACAGGAGTAGTACTGCAATGTCTGGGCTGACGTTGCCAAATTGTCACTCCACAGCATTGATCGATTTTAAACCGTTTACTTTATTATTTACAAGCTGAGACGAAAACTGGAGTATTGCTGCAATGTTATGGCTGAAGTATCCAAATTTTCACTCCCGAGCATTGACAGATTTTAGAAAACCTTTACTTTACTCTCTAAAAACTTAGACCAAAACAGAAGTAGTGCTGCAATGTTTGGGCTGAAGTTGCCAAATTTTCACTCCTCAGCGTTGATAGATTTAGAAAACGTTTACTTTACTTTCTACAAGCTTAGACCAAAACTGGAGTATTGCTGTAATATCTTGGCTGAAGTTGCCAAATTGTCACTCCCTAGCATTAATAAAGTTCATAAGCGGTCAAGCTGTTTTTTTTTGTGAAGATTAATTTCCAATTTACGCCTGGTTTCCTCACTGAAGGAATTTTGCAAACCTCTCGCTACATTATGTCTATTTCCGTGGCAAATGTACTGATGCGATCCACACTTTAATCCTACTAGTTGAAACCTTTTTTTTTTATTTAGGACATGCCATTCTATATCCATGGACTATTACCGCCATATTTACTCTTTATTGCATTTGTGAGAAGGAATTTCTAGTTCGCTTTTTCCTGATAAAAATTCTGCAGAAAACAAAATATCGCGACGATGCTTCTACTTTCAACTACCTTTTCTTACATTCTTGGTTTGTACTAGATTGATCTAGTTCCACGTGCCATGCCGTCTTTTTTGGATATCTCACTTTCAGATAGTCCCCTGTAGTAACTAAACTCTCCAAGTTTTTGTTCTTCTCTGCTGTGGTCAGGGATTGAACTCACAATTCTTTGGTTTACCTCACTGGATTACTTCAACCAACGCTTTTATTCACTGGGTCATGTGTCCTCTTTCAGTGGATACAAGGATGGCACGTGGAGTTAGAAAAATCTACTATCACCTGAAGAAAGCATACAACAGCCGAAACGTCGTGAATATGAGAATACTGATGAGGAAAACAGTCCAAATAATGTAAATAGTTAAAATACCACATCTCAGAAATAGAGACAGATCCCCTTCTGAAGCCACACATTTTATCCAGTATCATTTTCAATGATCGAAGTATTCTTGAACTCCGTTTTGGGGATAGAGAGCAGCTGCCTCGTCGCATTCGCTTAGATTTACTCGACCTCTTGAAACCTGGTGTCTTTCAAGTGGGATTACTTTTTCGGAAAGGGGGAAAAAGGTCGCATGTGGCAGGATCTGGGGAATATGGTAGTTGTCGAACTTGGGGAGTATTGTCCTTTGTCAAAAATTGCATCACAAATATGGCCACTGATGGAACATGTTTGGTGTGATGAAATGACCACACTCTACACCAATTCCTTTCATGCACGGCTATAGACAACGGCAGAAGTGAGCGTTAATGTTGTGTGTGTGCATCCGCGATAGATTTCAAGGTCAAGCAGCGTCACTCTGTATACTTCATCCCTTTACCAATAAAATTTTTTTTTTATACTTTTTGATCAAATCTTGTATTTTGATAAACATTTAATTATGGAGACGGTAGCAGGCAACAACTATATCTTTCTCAAGAAGTCATGGCAGTTCACAGATAGTAAATTAAAGAAAACTGAGGAAGATATGGTCGCCTATGTCCTGAAGTGACAAAACAAAATACTACGAGGGTTTTTTCAAGATTTAGCGCCATGTATGACGGTGCCAAATCTTCAGTGCCAAATAATGAATTTCTGTAGATAGATTTGATATTCTCTAAACCATTGGCTCCAACTGCTAGAACATCTGTTGTTCATTGGTTCCCCAAAGTAAAATGGATGTTAATTCGAATCGTCTCTTTTTAGTAACAGCAACAGAATGAAAGCCTGAGTAGTTGCGATAAAAAGACATTGAAATTAAGATGAAAGAAATGATAAAGGCAACCATAGCTGTTTACTTATCAGGAAACCTTCGACCGAGCAGCCAGTACGAATTGTCAATTGAAATTTATAAAATATTTCTTTGAAAACCATTTTCCGGGAAAATAAATTGTTCAAGTCCAGTAGCTGTTATTGCTCTTTCCAATATTGATGGGGTTTTCTTTCCTTGACATTTGCTTGAGTTGGTGTGGAGCGTCAGGTTCTTGATTATGTTACTATTGTCTCTTTGAGTTACATATGCTATCCATTTTAGTTGTTACTGATGTTGAAATTCCGCATGTCATGCGGTGTTTGTTATTTGGTACAGATCTTTGACGAAACAGAAATAACATCACTTGAGGACATCCAACAGTTGTAACAACTAAAATGGTTAGCATAGGTTACTTGAATAAAACCAATGAAATAATCAAGTAGTCGACTTTCGGCACTACTTCAAAGAAAATGTTAGGAAGGAAACAATCACCAATGCCGAAATGAGCAATACTTAAGAAAACTATTTTCCTGAAAAATCGTTTTCAGGGAAAGATTCTAGAAATTTCAAGCGAAAGCTGTACTGGCAACTCAGTCAATAAATACCGAATGTTTCCTTGTAAGGAAACGACGATTATTACCATTACCATTACACCTGGGATGTTATCTTCGGATATTCGTTTGTTTTATATTCCTCGTTTTGAGAGTGGTTTTTACGCACCTGTTTAAAAAACACTGCTTAAATTTATTGCTTGAAGTATTTTTGAGCCAGCTCCTGCTGCTGTCAAGATTCAACGCAGAAAAAAACAGGTTACGTGAATTATATTGTGATTTATTGACCAATGAAAATACAACTTGAACGTGAATTCCAGTAGCTTCATTCAGATTCTCGCCTTCTAAAACCATAATAGCCAGAGGCCAGGCAAAGAGAGTGACTTCACAAATTTCATTCGAAAATAGCACGATGATCCGTCAATGAATATCAAGTGTGACCTTATAAGGAATCAGCTATAATTATCATCATAATTATCATTAGCATAATTCCGATAGAGGCTCTCATTAAAAGAGTAAGACATGTACTTAAAAGAGGGCTGTAATTTTGGAATCCTGCTACTGATTTGACGAACAATCTATGAAACTCCGATTACGGATTGAAATAAGGTAAGTGAACTATTTTATTATTGATGCATACACACACACACACACACACATATATATATATATATATAAAAGTGAACATAGAAGTCAACACTTAGAGGCGACAGTCTGTTTCATGCTATATGCAATCGTCAGGCCACATATGCTGTTATTTTTCTCGGCTATTTATATATATACGGGTTAGTGGTGTATTGTGGGTATTCTATTATGGCGGTTATTTTACCGGAAGTCGTTTGTTTATTTATTTGGGTCAAGTTATATTGCTTGTTTTTATTTTTTTGTTTCTTATTTTATTTATTTATTTATTTATTTATTAACGTAGTAAAAATTTGTTTATATCACTTATTTAACAGTTTTGTTTTGGTTTGAGAGTTTAATTAAAGCTATTTGTTCAATTTTAGGGTTGATTGTTGTGGTTCATTCTAACTATTATTTTGGCGGGAACAGGTTTTTATTAAATAGAATCTAATTGTTGACTTCTATGTTCACTTTTATATTTACACGCTCTATCTCTGATATTGAGCACTTTATTCCATAAATATAGCATACCTTAAGACTATATATATATATATATATATATATATATATATATATATATATATATATATATATATATATATATATATATATCCAAGTATAGGATTGGTTTATACGGAATAAATTCCAATAACCAACAAATACTATTCTTAAAAGAGTGCTCAATACTGCGTAGATCAATTATTATTATTTATTCGAAAATTATAATTATAAATATGTTATAAAATCACTATAAAAATACCCATTTTGTTTCAACATTTCTGGTATGTTCTCAAATGATGGTGTTGAATGTAGAATAAAGGGTTTCAAAAGGTTCAAATCAATCCAACATCCCTCGATAGGGGAAACACCGTTACATAAGCTGGAATGACCAATCAAAATACAAGTATATGAGAATTCAAAAAACTTGACAACGAACTTTGGTTATAATAATTATTTAATGCTTTAATATTAGGGTTAGACTAAAATAGAATTCATTCTAATAAATATTAATTATACTAGGAAATTAAAAATTATCAATTTTAAAATTAATCTATATTAAGTTTAAAATTATAAAATTAATTAAAGAATATGTGTGTGTGTGAGAAAGAGAGCGTGTGTGTTCGTGAAAAGATAACATATAATTAAAATACATCTGTAAAAGGACAATATGCATAAAGATGAAAGAAAACCTTAGACGACGCGTTTCGTCGTCTGACGAACATTATCAAGGCAATTGTATGCATTTTATTTTGCAACAAGTATTTGTAAACAAGAGTAAAAATGTTCTTAGCTTTTCAAAATTTGTAAATTCAATACACGCTCGTAAATATTCATCAGGTTATCTGAAAAGTCTATATAAATTATGGAAGGTGCTAAGTGACGTAATTTCATGCTGGATAAACGAAAGTGAGTAAATGATACTGTTGAATTTTTATGCAATTAATATTTAAATTATTTTAGTATAGGACAAATTTAAGTACTCTATACACACACAAACACACACACACATACATATGTATATATACACATAAATTATATATATATATATATATATATATATATATATATATAAATTCATTTATGATACATTTATATTTTATATTATATAGAAAAACATTTATTATATATTTTTTGTAAATAACAGGAGGTTATGGATAGGATTCTTATCATTTTGCACATTTTATCATCATGTATTTTGGCTTGAGAAAGTAGCAGTTCTTTCAGGAATATACTGGGCACTTCATTATATGTACGATGGACTCTCCACTCTTGTAAAAATTACAGTTAGTTGGGAGGGTCCATCTTAGATAAAATAGGGATTTAGTTATCAATCATCCTGCATATATATATATATATATATATATATATATATATATATATATATATATTGTGTTTACTAATATTCAACCAATACAAAGCCTAAGAACCACTCAATGCAGAGGTCTATCGTGAGGAGTTGTATTAGTTTAAGTAAGGGCAAGTATTATGAGTATAGAATGGAAGCAGACTTTAGAAAGAACTGAAAACCCAATCCTAGTGGCAAGAAGAGATAAACCTCTACTCCTGTTCGAAAGACCAGGGATAAATATGAACCTGACAATAGGCAAACCTACCTACTCTCTCTCTATCTCTCTCTCTCTTTATATATATATATATATATATATATATATATATATATATATATATATATATATATATATATATATATATCGTTTAAAGTAACTATTACTACAAGCAACAGATGCTTTGAGTCAGCTAATTTTACTAATCAACTTTTCCAAATTACGAATAATCTTTGTTAGTCAAGGGCTGCCACACGCAGAGGTGCACATATGCACACACACACACACACTCACACACACACACACACACTTGAGGTTGTGATTACTTGAACCATAGACTAACTTAAAACAGGCTTCAAGATGACGGGAATACGACTTGCCTTTCAACTTTTTCAATTTCCTTGCTTTGTGTCTGCTATTCTACTACGGTCGACAGCGTATAGAATGGCTCTAGACTAAAAGGCTAGTCATTATTACATATTCATCTTGTTTGATAGTCAATTCATTTTCTCTCTTCACAGTCACAGATCTTTCTTTAATTTTTTTTTGTTTTTATCTAGCTTCTCCATCTGTTTACTTGCGTAGAACGAATTCACGTGAAAGCATTATTAGAATCAACTGAGATAACTAAAAAAAAAAAGACTTGCCCGTTCTTCTTTAATTAGAACAAGAATAGGAGCCCGCAATGCTTATAAAAAATACAAAAATGTCTCGATTTTACAAATCTCGTCATTAATAGCGTCGCTTTCCTTCTCAGTCGTGGAGCTAGAGTAAGTCAAAGAAACATTAGCACTTCTTTTCTTTTTTAATTTAGTTTTAATCGTTTCAGCCCAAGCAAAGGCGATAAAGCCACTCAAACGCAAGGAATTAGTGAAGATGTAAGACGATAGCGTGTATGTAACTGAGAAAAACTTACGGAGGAGAAAGGACAAGAAAAAGATCAGATTTCTACAATAGTGAAGATGGCGACAGGCGCCGATTTAAATATGTGTAGATTTTAGTTGATAGAAAGCTGGAATTTGGTTGGGTATAATTTGTCAACCTTAGTGGGTTATGAAATGCCGACAAGATCTTTTGGATAAGTTAGTATGAATAGAATATGTAGTAATATTATTTCCAATGATATATTGCTAGTAATATTTTTTCCCAAATAATATATTGCTGCTAATATTTTTTTTGTGCAAAAATGTATTGCTGGTAATTTTTTTTTTCAAAAAGCGTATTGCAGGTAATATTATTTTTCGAAAAATGTATTGCTGGTAAAGCCTTTTTATTAAAAATGTATTGCTGCTAATATTTTTTTCTTCCAAAAATGTATTGCTTGTCATATTTTTTCTTCAAAAAATGTATTACTGGCAATAATTTTTCTAAAGATATGTTGCTGGTAATATTTTTTTCCAAAAATTTATGGCTGCTAATTATTTTTCAATAAAGGTATTGCTGGTAATATCTTTTTACCAAAAATGTATTACTGGTAATATTTTTCTTCCAAAAATGTATTGCTGGTAATATTTTTTTTCCAAAAATGTATTACAGGTAAAAAAATTTATAAAATTGTGTTGTTGGTAATATTTCTTTCCAGAAATTTATTGCTGGTAATTTTTTTTTTATTTTTCAAAAAATGTATTGCTGGTAATATCTTTGTACCTAAAATGTATTGCTGGTAATATTTTTCTGCCAAAAAAGTATTGCTGGTAATAATTTTCTGCCAAAAATGTATTCATGGTAATATTTTTCTTCCAAAAATGTATTGCTGGTAATATTTTTTCAAAAACTTTATTACTGGCATTTTTTTTTATTTTTCAAAAAATGAATTGCTGGTAATATCCTTTTACCAAAAATAGATTGCTGGTAATATTTTTTCCAAAAATGTATTGCTGGTAATATTTTCTAAAAATTGTATTACTGGTAATTATTTTTATAAAAATGTGTTGCTGGTAATATAACATCAGGACAACATTCAAAAGCTTAACAACACCTCGCAGATATCTCTCCCGATTAAGACCCCCAATGGAAGAGAACATGACTAAAGTCTGTGTGTACGCTAACACGTGAAGCTGTGGAAAGAAATATAAAGGGGAGAGAGGCCGCCTCTTAAGGTAAGGCTTTAAGAACATCAGAAAACACTAACACGAGAGGAAGTGGAAAAATCAGGCGTGGCTGACCACATATGGAGAGAGAAGGGAGATCACCGCCCTCTGTGGGATCAGGTTGAGAACATACACAAGGAACACAACATGTAATGCTGGCATTTTTACTATAAAATGCTTTTTTTATAGTTTCAGAATCATTTTTTTTTAATTTTTTTAATCCCAATTTAGTTGTTAACTATTTACCCATAGATACGATTTTAACAAGTGTTACCACCCGGGGAAGCGTGGACATGAGAAAAACAGGAATAAATAAGTGGTTCTATGTTCTAATTCCTTTATCCACTGTGCCATGTGTCCTCAAGGACACATGGCACAGTGGATAAAGGCGTTGGTTAGATCCATTGACAGTACCCAAAGAGCGTGAGTTCAATACCCGGTCAAGGCAGTGAAGAACTTTTAGAGGGAAATTAACAGGAGATAACTGATAACTAACATCCATTAAACATGGAACTAGAAACGTCTACCCCGGTGAACGAAATAAAGGTTTCAGCTTGACGTTCTAACCATCTGAAGAAGGCCAGAGCGTACAACGGCCGAAACGTTGTAATAAATATGGCGACAAAGATGAGGACAATAGTCCGAATAATGTAAATAGTGGCCTTTGTTTTTATCAACAGTCTCCCATTGTTCAACATGCTTGTTGATGGCATTTTTTTTATTCTTGTAAGATTATTTACATTATTGACAACGTTCGGGCTGCTTACAAATGTATCCATCAAGGAGACATGGTCCAGTTGAAATAATCCAGTGATATGGCCTCGAGAATTGTGGCCACAGCAGAAGTTAAAAAAATCCTGCAGAGTTTAGTGACTAAACTGAGATATCCCGAAAAGGCATGGCACGTGGAACTAGAACAATCTGCCCCAGTGACGAAATAAATGCTATGGTTCGAAATTCCAAAGTATATTACTTGAAGAAGACCGGAGTTTACGATGACCGAAACGTCGTCATTATGACAAAAAAGAGGAGAACGGCAGTCGGAACAATGTAAATAGTGTAAATAGTTAAAATACCTCATCTCAGATATATAGACATACCCTGAAGAAGGGTATAGGGTACAACAGCCGAAACGTCGTAAATATGACAATAAAGATGATAACAACAGTCTGAAAAATCTAAATAGTGTATAATAATTACAATGCTCTAAGTGTTGTGGTAAACCCTCTTACAGTAGAATGAACACTTCCTTCTCTCATAAATACAAACTGTGAGAATCGGATAGGAGAGTGTGGGGGGAAATGGAGCAGTAGACGCAGTGCTAATCTACTTATGACTAACATTATTGTTTTGTATATATCTTCAATATACTTTTTCAACCTACCTTCGTCTTCCGTGTCTTTTCTTTCTGGCCCCTAAACAGGCCACAACACTAAGAAATATAGACAGATGTAGAAGAAGTTTGTTAGTTTTTCACTGCACAGAGGCAAATAATTTTTTCGTTTAAATTATTCTGTAGAAAAGGGAACAAATGAAAATCCGAAGGAGGGAAATCATAAGATGACGGTGCGTGTTGGTTGGTTTCCCATTTCAACTCTTTAAGTTTCTGCCCGATGTTTGTTTTGCAAGATACGGTTTTGGGTTGTCGTGGAGGAAAATGATACATTTTCGATTTTCCAAAATCGACCATTTTTCTTGACCCCAAGGCAGTTTAGATATCGATTTACAAAACTCTTAGCAATCTCTTCCATCGAAATCTTCGGGTTATTCTCGAAGCCGAGCTTAGCTTTCTTCATCGACGTCGGAAGGTCACCTGGAGCGTGGTTGATCGTATAAGTTTAAATCACCCTGAGTAAATCTGCTAAACTACTTCGTAACCGTCCTAAAATCATTATATGGCGAAAATGTAACTTTTCATCCCCCGTATTTAAAACGTTATTTGCGGTCAAAACATTAACATTCTACAAAGTTTGACACACGACTAAACGGTTTCAATTTTGAACACAGCAGAAATCAGTATCAAAAAGACGCCAGCGTCAAGTTCTTTTCATTAATACCTTTTTATTAAACTATACGTTATTTAAAATTACGTTTGCTTAAATAGGAAAGCCATATAATAGAGGGTCATCTGTCTTAAGACATTTTTATGTTTATACATTCTTTTTTTTTATAGATAATTTATATTTTATAATTGTCGGACTTTGTCCATTTCATAATGTGTGACGTCATTTGTTTACATTTGGATACGCATCGAGCAGATATGAATGTACGTGAGAAAATCATGGAAAATTGTAGGTTAAAAACAGTAAAATCGACCTTGCTAACCGAAACGCTCCTCTGTGGCGAAATCGTTTAAAGGCATGTCAGGCTATATGACGGCTCCATATAGGATACAGGTTCGATTGCTCTCGGAGGACGCATATTTTCCATGAAAATTTCTCGGACATTCAGGTCGGTAAATGTTGTTAATACTATTTATTATAAACAGAGATTTTACTTAAATATTTGTATCTCTAAAAAAGAATGTATAAACATGAAAATGTCTTAAAATAATTGTCGGACTTATGCCATTTTCGAATCATCTATGTATCGAAAATAAAAAAAAAATGATCTTATACACAACAATTTATCAAATGCATTAGATATACATAGAAAAAAATTGAACAAATATTATGTAAACAATGAGAAATTTATTAAAAGAGAAAGTAACATACTTAGACGGAAAATTCTAGAGAGTGCCGCTGTAGAATGTTATCAAAATATAAATCTGCGTCCTTGATATTTTCAAATATCTCCATTCTGGGGACCAATTAGCCCACCACACGAGCTATTTTAAAGTCATCACGGAATGCGGCTTTTAAGTTAGGAATACATAAATTCATCCCATCCTAACAAAAAGTTTCAATCGAGAAGAAATCGGGGTAAAAAATACGCCAGTGTGAAGTTACGGTCATTTTATCTCTATCTATAAAAGGCAGGATGTGTGTGTGTGTATGTGTGTGTGTAACGAATGCACGGCCGCATTTTTCGATGGATTTGCACCAAAATTTACATGCATATGCTCCAAGTTAGCGGAAAGGCCAAGACCGACGTTGCATTTCCCAACTCCCATCGATAGTGGAAATAATCGATTTTTTCATGCTTCTACTGCAGTTTTCATGTAGTTTGCGGCCATTTTCTACTGGCCAGAGTGAGAGCCAATAGCTGGCTGCCAGGAATAGGCAGGAAGATTCTATTGGCCAGCGTGAGAGCCAACAGCTGACTGACACAAATGTTAACTAGCATGTTAGCATGCAAAAAAAATAAAATTGATAGCTGCATTCGTCACAAGTGGGAAAAATTTAAATCTGCATGGCATTTTACTCCAATTGGCTCATTCGCTTGCTTAAAATCAACGTTGATTCTGATTCCGCAGAACTGGGTTGGGTGTGAAAAAGTATTTGTTGTTAACATTCTTTTTTCATTCGGTTTTTCCAGTTACGAGTCCTTTTTTTTAAACTGATCATTTTGTGTTCATTTTGTTTAGTTCTTTTTTCGTAACAGATTTAATGTTTAGTATAGAGCTTAGAAAAAATTCGCAGTGTGAGATAGGCAAGAAGTAAGGCATGTAGCAACATCAGCACGGAAAAGTGCACTCCTTTAAAGGCAAGGAAGGGCAAAAATATTTTAAGTCAAGTGATAGCGATTGCTGTATGAGTCGTACGATTTTTGAATCAAGCACGGGTAACGAAGGGGCATGCAGCTAGTATTAAATAAAAAACGGGGACGAACTTTTGTAATTATCTGATACAATCTGATTTAACAACAAAAAAGAAAGTAACCATTTTGTTAAACTCCCCCTTTGTTTCTTGAATTGCTTTTTTCTTTAAAAAAAAAAACGAAGATAGTTCTTGCAGACGAGAATGCACTGAAGCATTTCTGACAAAGTTAACTTTCCGTTGATCTTGAAAACGACCTCAAATCTTTGGTTGTCTGTGGCAGAAAGTGGGTGGTGAATTTTAATGCATCCAAAACTAAACTCCTGTCATTTACTCACCATGGAGAAACATCCCTGCCTCCTATCAGCATAGCTGATGCTCAACTCCACGAGAGCGCCACACTGCGCCTTCTTGGTCTCACGTTCTCCACTGACCTGAGGTGGGACGATTACATTGAATCAATTGCTGCATTTACCGCTAGGAAATTTGGTTCTCTGTGTCGCGCCAGAAGGTTTTTAACATCTGTCCATCCGTTGCATCTACAAATTAACCCTTCTTCCATGCATGGAGTAATGTTGCCATATATGGTCTGGTGGCCCCGTTGTTCATCTCGTGGTTCTCAACAAAATCTGAAGACGGATATACAGTGTAACCCGGATGTAAGAGAGTTGCCGGGACCGGAGAAGAAGTCTCTTATATCCGGGTTTCTCTTATATCCGGGTTTGGTCTATTTTGTTTACATCAACACAGGCTCTAATTTGGGACCAGAGAAAATCTCTCTTATATCCGGGTTTCTCTTATATCCGGGTCACTTATATCCGGGTTACACTGTACAACGTCATCGGTTCTGACTTGGTGTCTCGACACCAGTCACTTTCTCACCGACGTAATGCGGCTTCCCTCTTTTCGATAAGTATTTTCATGGCATCTGCTCTGAGGAATTATTTTCACTGATGCCTCGACTGCATGAATTTAAGCGTGCTACTAGGTTGGCATACCGGTCCCACATTTTTTACTAAAAAAACAGTTAAATGTAACCGCCTCTTCTACTCCAACAGCTTCTTCTCTCGCATCTGCCGACAGTTGAACTCCTTTTCTCTTACTTGCTTCTCTGATAAATATAATCTTCAAAAAATTAAATGTAATTTCAAACGACATCTTCTGCTGCTTTGAACCCCCCATTCTTCGTTTTATCCTTTGCTTTCTCCCCCTCTACCTAGTCTTTCCCCTTATTTACACTCTCTGTAAACCCTTTCGTAGTAGTGGCACTCCCGCCTTGCTTGGGTTGAATTCTTTAAAAATTAAAAAAAATCTATGTGTCTCCTGTGCTTAATATGCGATCGGATTTCTTTAGTCTAAGACTCTTTCTTACTAAATTGGCGGTGAAATATTTTGGGATATGAGAAATCTTAAAACAAACGTTTTTTGATATCAACAAACACTTGTTGCCACCTCTTTCATAATGCTCGTTGTAGTAGAGACTTTGTAATCGCAGATACAACTATAGTAACGCCGTTGAACAATACTGGTGTCAGATGCCTTCGAATATCACTCGCATGAATAATACTTGCTCGATAATACTCACTCGAAAAGTAAGCACCGAATTGATCTGAATAGAAGAATAGTATAGTGAATAGAGTAGAGAATAGCGGTCTGCATAGTAATAGAGGATAGATTAGAAAAAGCGATCAGTTAGGCATCACGCGACTTCCTATATATGTGTTTCCTCTATGGTCACATGATTTACTTAATTCAATAATGGGATCGCCTGTGTTTGCTCCCTGGCGATCTATGTTCAAACTCAAGTGTCGGCAACGGCACTTTATTTCTTCAGTATCTGTCTATATTTCGGAGATGAGGTATTATGTACATTATTTACATCAAGGGCACATGTCACAGTGGATAAAAAACATTAGTTAGATCCATTGACAGGACCTAAAGAGTTCAATACCCGGTTAAGGCAGTGGAGAACTTTCAGAGGGAATTTAACAGGAGATAACTAATAACTGACATTATGTACATTATTTACATTATTAGGACTATTGTCCTCATCTTTATCGCCATATATACTACAACGTTTCGGCCGTTGTACGAGCCGGTCTTCTTCAGGAATCAGCACATATGCTAGGCCACAACAAACTCCTGGGCCGACCAAGCATAGAAATGAATACAATATGGGAACAAGTAATAAAGAGTGCCAGTGAAAAGCGATAATAACAACAAAAATTGCAATATGAGCTCTGGTAAAAAGTATGCGATGATAACAGCAAAAAATGCAATATGAGCACTGGTAAAAAAGTTGCTGAATACATTGGTATTATTATACCCAGAAATTCATGCACAAATGTCTTCAAGGACACATGGCATAATTGATAAAGGCTTTAGTTAGATCCAGTGACAGGACCCAAAGTGTGTGAGTTCAATACCCGGTTAAGGCAGTGGAGAACTTTCAGAGGGAAATTAACAGGAGATAACTGATAACTAACATCCATTAAACATGGCACGTGGAACTAGAAAAATCTACCCCAGCGAGCGAAATAAAGGGTTCAGTTCAACATTCCAACCATCTGAAGAAGGCCGGTGGGTACAATGGCCGAAACGTTGTAATAAATATGGCGACAAAGATGAGGACAATAGTCCGAATATTGTAAATAGTGTATATAATACCTCATCTCAGAAATATAGACAGATACTGAAGGACCGAAACATTGTAATAAACATGGCGACAAAGATGAGGACAATAGTCCGAATAATGTAAATAGTGTACATAATACCTCATCTCAGAAATATAGACAGATACTGAAGGACCAAAACGTTGTAATAAATATGGAATATTTAAATAAAAGCAACGATTAGATTAATATAATCCAATTTGAAAGATGGTGCAGTTAAAGCCAAAAAAAAAAAAAAATTCAAACGTTACTTAGACTAACCTGAATCACATTCTCTCTCTCATCAATGTTATACACAACATCACAAGCCTATGTCTAATCTATTTCCATGTAATGTTCAAACGTACTATATTCCTTAGTTCCACGTGTTCACAGATTTGAAGCTGTTACCTGCAATACCATTTACAAAGGATCCAATCTTCCTAATTTCCTTCGTATTGTGTTGGTAAGGAGGAAGATCCACGTCGACAACATCTACTCCAGAAGTTTTACATTCTGGTTGCAGAGATCCGAGACGATGGTTCCCCGTAAACTACGACCATTAACCTTTTCAAGTCTAGGGTAACCATTAGCCATCGAACGTATCTTCATAATCTGCACCCATTGCCCTCTTCCCCATTCTGCGTCCAGACAACGACCTCATTTAGGAATTCATCTACTGTCTCTTGGTCCTTGTATTGTTTGAACTATTAGTAAAAACGTATATTTGGTCAAAATAACATTTGTTTTCTTATTATTGATTTGATTTTTTTTGTTACGGTGTATCAACCTTTTGTAAGTTATTTCAAGCTGAAATCTATTTTTTTACAATAATTCTATATGTAGCGAGTGAATATTGCATTAACGATTTTTTTAGAGACAATCTTTTGGGGATAACAATGATTTTCAAACACAAGTCTTACTATTTAACCCCTAGATTTGGGGAGAAGTGGTCGGATACATACCTTTCCAGAGGTTAAGTTGTCTTATACAGAAAAGGAGCGCAGAAAGCAGGGAAAATGAACACAAAAATCTCAGGATTATGAATTCAGTCATCAACATCGTTTTCTTTTTCATGATCAGCAAAAATTAGTGTCTGCTATGTTTTAATTACAGCACAGAAGCACGCAAATCATACCAAAACGGAGACAAAAGATTAAAAATTTCAAATTCGGTTACCTATTTAGTTTCTTTAAATTTTCATTAGTAATATTCCATCTTTGAGTGCATATATGGTCACCTTGGAATAGCTTCATATATCCTTTCGTAGCACTGCATGAATTGCATCTTTTACCCTGGCGAAACCATCTTGAGAGTATTGAAAAAAAAAAACATCTATAATTCTTTGGAGGTTGCTGGATGATGTAAGAGATTAGTAGTCACATGATCTCCGTTGTCAGACGCGAGGTCCTAAATGTGTGAGATATCAATAAATTATCAATAATTTGAAGATGAAGAAACCTGAATTAGTTGCTAAAAGCTAACGATAAATCTTGATCTTTTTTTTTAAGTGTTCAATTATATCAAGTGTCATTTTCCAGTTACGAAAGGTAAACTACTGATATTGATTCAGAAAAGAAAAAAAAACACATTATAATACTTCATTCATAATCTTTTCGAATCCATACCAATTCTCGTTTCTTCGAGATTTCCGACGTGGCTTCTTTGTTGCCATTCACATTTTTATGACAGCTCTACATTATTTGAATCATTTTCTTTGTGTTTTTGAATATTTTTTTTTAATTTCTAATTTCTGATTCTGACAAAGCGTCGACAAGAGGACAACTGAGACACAATAAATGCCGGGAAATGACATTTTGTTTAAAGCAAATACTACTTGAATTAAACGATATTTAAAATCGTTAAGATATTGCAAAAAAGAATAAAGGGAGCTAATAATACAGGGGAATAAATCGAGTAGGGAAGAAGAAGAAGAAGAAGAAGAAGAAGATGAAGAAGAAGAAGAAGAAGGTAAGGAAGAAACACCAGAGAAAAATAAAAAAGAAAGAAGATAAGAAAGAAAATTGCAAAATCATGAAAGAAAGAAGACAATGGGAGATAAAATACAAAAAGAAATGGAAGCAGAAGATACAAGAGAAAAATGCATAAAAGAAAGAAGTAGATAGGATAGAAAATGCAAAAGAGGAGGAGGAGAAAGACAACGAGAAGGATTAGGAGGCGGAAGACCGACAAAAAGAAGAGGTGGTAGAAGAAAAATACTAGAGAAAAATGCAAAATTGAAGAGAAGAAGAAGAAGAAAAAGAAGAAGAAGAAGAAGAAGAAGAAGAAGAAGAAGAAGAAGAAAAAGAAGAAAATGCTAGAGAAAACTCATAAAAAGAAAAATGAAAAAAGGCGGTGGTGGTGTATAAGAAGAAAGAGGAAGAAAATACTTGAGAAAATGCAAAAGAAGAAGAAGAAGAAGAAGAAGCAGGGGAAAAAGAAAATATTAGGGAAAATGCAAAGAGGAAGAAGAAGAAAATGAAAAAAGAAATTATTAGTTAAAATGTATAGAAAAAGAAGAAGAAGAAAAAGGAGAAGAAGAAGGGGAAGAAGAAAATATTGGGGAAAATGCAAAGAAGAAGAAGAAGTATAAGAACTATTAGGGAAAAATTCAAAGAAGAAGAAAATGAAAAAGAAAATATTAGTTAAAATGCATAGAAGAAGAAGAAGAAGAAGAAGAAGAAGAAGAAGAAGAAGAAGAAGAAGGGGAAAAATATTTGGGGAAAATGCAAAAAGGAAGAAGAAGAAGAAGAACTAATAGGGAAAAATTCAAAGAAGAAGAAGAAAATGAAAAAAGAAAATATTAGTTAAAATACATAGAAGAAGAAGGGGAAAATATTTGGGGAAAATGCAAAAAGGAAGAAGAAGAAGAAGAAGAACTAATAGGGAAAAATTCAAAGAAGAAGAAGAAAATGAAAAAAGAAAATATTAGTTAAAATACATAGAAGAAGAAGAAGAAGAAGAAGAAGAAGAAGAAGAAGAAGAAGAAGAAGAAGAAGAAAATATGGAAAATATAAAAATAAAAGTGCTAGAGAAAAATGATAAAAAAATCAAAAAAGGAGCAGCTGGAGGAGGAGGGCGAAGATGAAGAAAATGCTAGAGAAAATGCAAAGAAGAAGAAGATGAAGAAGATGATGATGAAGAAGAAAATACAAGAGAAAAATGCTAAAAAGTATGAATTAGATGATCCACAAGAGAAATGCAAAATCCCAGAAAGTAGACAATGCGAGCGGACATTACAAAAAGATAGGGAAGCAGATGATACGAGAGAAGAACGTAAAAGAAGAAAGAAAAGAAAAGAAAGAAAAGAAAAAAAAGAAGAAGAAGAAGTAGAAGAAGATAAAATACAAAATTTCATCAATACAATGTCAAATTAGATAGTGTAAGCCCATGTCTCCAGAAGGAAATATGGTTATAGCCAACCTAATTTAAAAAAAAAAAAAAAAACTTAAAGGCTAAAAAGATATTCATGTGGGTAATATATTCTGTCATCTTTAGTTCAAGAAGAGAACTTGATAAATCGATCATGCTGAGAATCGAACTCGGGTCTCATGAACAGAAAACGAACATTCTAACCACCCGAACACCTCTCAACTTGTGTGTATGTGTATGTATGTATGTGTGTGTAAGCGCATGCGCGCATTTTCATCATAAATGTTTTTTTATTCCTTTTGTCATAGGAAAATATCACACTTTTTTTTTAATCATGTATAATATTTTTTCTCTTATTTAAAGCACAAAACAGCTATATTGGGGGCCAAATTAAAAAAAAATATCAGGTGTCTGCCCAAACTTTTGAACGGTGGTATATATATATATATATATATATATATATATATATATATATATATAATGTACAGCCAGTAAGATCAGGGCTACAGTAATATAGGACGCCCATGGCTAAGTTACAAAAACAAGCTGAAAAGCAACTTAAACTGTCCATATACCACATCACACCCTTGAGCAGTTAGCCTTGGAGCAGGTTGAATGGAGATCATCGTGTTTTACTGGTCTCAGCAATTTTCAATGTGCTTGTCTGAATAATCTTCAAGAAGCAAGAGTAAGATCTAAAAGGTCAGCCAATCTAACAATGATGTCATCTCACAATCCTCACTCTTTCTCCATATGTGGTCTCCTTTGTAAATCACTAGCGGGTCTTAAGTGTCACTTAAGATTATCGCACGAAATTTCATAACTAAATTAATTAAGCTATCAGATCCTCATACGTCGAAACCGTGGGGGAGAGTCCATTGTTTTAACACTCCTACTGTCTTATCAGCTGATGGTGTTGAATGTAGAATGTAGGATCAACATTCAACATCAATACTTGATAAGATACCAGAAGTGTTGAAACAAAATGATTATTTTTGTACTAATTTTATATTTATGTTATAATTTTCGAATAAATTATATTTGCTCTACTCTGTATTGATCATTTTTTTTAAGAATAGTACTTTTTGGTCATTGGACTTTATTCCGTATGCACCAATCCCATATTTATATATATATATATATATATATATATATATATATATATATATATATATATATATATATATATATATATATAGGAATTAAAAAGAATTAAGGTATTTTATTTTTAATACGACATTTTATTAAGGCAAACGTTATTGTAGAAAAATCATATTTGAAAGAGGCACCCCATTTATTTTTACTACTAAGACGTATATTCGCCTTTGTCTTCGCGGCATCTTTATAAAGTAAATGTTCTCTACTGCATGAATCGAACTTGCATCACCGTATGTTGGAGTAACTACCGTTTGCTTCAGTGTTCTTTACATTACTGATATATGTAGAAATTCAGCTGCTCTGAATAACCAAATTTATGGTAAGTTTTAATGTATTCGTACTATTTATAGGCTGTGATAGGTAATAAATATGTAACATTATATTGTTTAGATATTCGCAAAAAGCTTTGTTTTGTTTATTGAGCACAAGATTAATTTTTATTTAGCCAATCTTCAGAACGTTCTAACCACAGAAATATATGTGCTTAACACAATACAGCATCTACCTGAATCGCTTAAAATTTTGTTACTTTGCATATTACTATGGGTTCCTTGACATTCTAGAAACGTAATCAGTCTTTTATCTCTTAATATTGTTAACATTTATATTTTAGTTTTACTTTCAGATTACTTGGAGCGATCTTTATTGCATCAGAATAATCTTTTCTTAAATATGATTTCCCATTCCCATGATGGATCACAAGTTTTCTATTGGATTAATATCTGGAGAAGCTGCGGGCTATTCCATTAATTTACTGACTTTGAAACCATTTGGGCCTTCTTTTTTTTTCTTTCCCAGAATAAATGAATACTAAACGTAGAAGGCTCAAAATCAGTTTTCTACTATTTATGCAGAACCCTTCAAAGAGAAAAAAAGAAAGAAAGAATGAAAAGAAAAAAAATGTAAAAAGAGTGCAAAATACCTAGAAATCTTTGACACACCTAACAAATTAACAGAAATAACCGCGGGGTAATTCATACCTATAAATCTTAAATCTTATATACCGAAGTATAATATATATAAGTAAAACAAGTTCATACACACACACACACACACACACACACACATATATATATATATATATATATATATATATATATATATATATATAATATATATATATATAAAGGTGTGATATATATATATGAATATATATATATATATATATATATATATATATATATATATATATAAGGGTGTTTCATTAAGACGAATCAAAATCAGTTGTAAATAAGTCAGTGATATTGCTAAAAGTTTATTTATTTCTCTGTTGGATCATATTGTTTACGTCATGGTAATTATGTGTGAAAAATAAGATCGTCCAAAGTCCGCCCAATCTGAAAGTAAAAAAAAAATCATTAGACGCTTAAACTTAATTCACATTAAAATCCGTTTTGGAACACCCTTTATATATATATATATATATATATATATATATATATATATATATATATATATATATATGTAGGGTACAAATATATATATATAGTATACATATACATACCTATATATATATATATATATTAAATTACAAAAAAAATTGGGTAGTCCAAGGAGGATGAAATCTTGAAAGCTCAATGCAAATTCAGAGCTAATAATTTAAACAAAAAAGACCACTTTAAGGCTCCATTGTAATAGTTTATTTCACCAGAGGCCGTTTGCATATATATATATATATATATATATATATATATATATATATATATATATATATATATATTTCAACACCTTCATTATAATGTTCAAGGACAATACTGCTTCTTCCTTTCTTTCCCTGCTGATACCCACCAACAGCCTGCTATTTACATCAGATGTCGAAAGTAACTCCCAGGTCAACGGAATGGACACAAGATCATTTCTTGAAATGTATTACTGGTACTTTTCACGTGCCGTTACATAATATTCAGGCCTTTTTCGGGTCCCGCCTGCCGCCCATGTCGAGGTGTGTGGAACTGTTGGTTTATCTAGCTGCTTAGAAAACTCAGATATATAGGCCGGGTCTACACGCAAAAACTAATAGATCGCAAGACGAACATGTGATAAAGAGACTCGAAGACACAAAAATTAGGCAAAATAAAACAAAATCAAAACTTAAAAATAAAACTTACAAATAATTTTTTGCTTAAGGAAGCAAAACAAACAAAAAGGTTTGCAAGCAAACTGATATAACGGAATATGCATACAACTGTGTTACCCTCACTGGAATATGATTGGCTGGTGTCCGTCATAAATACCGACGGACGTGTAGGTACGAAAGAGTCAAGAGCCTTAGTCTGAGAGCTAAGTCTATAACGACACCCATTGGACTACGCCATTGATCTCCACTTCTTACCTGCGACTACGACGCGTACCAGTCGATTACTTGTTATGGGATCTTACTCATAGTAAAAATAATGGACTATTCAATACTTAATAAATACTGCGTCTCAGGAGTAGGCAAGGAGTCAGTAGTTCAAGAAGAGTTAGTAGTTCAAGTCGAGTCAAGAGTCGAGTCAGAGGCAGTCCGAAACAGAGTCGCTTTCAGACAATTACTGCAAGACATTGGAATAGGGATACTGGTTGAGACTGCATTGTTCTCTCTACTAAACCTGATTGTTCATACTAACACTTCTACTTCTCTGTATATATTCCTTTTTGTAATATATCTGTGTTATTCCATACATGTGTTCGATTTCTTCTTATTTGGTTCTACCTTGGACTATCACGGTGGTACAAGGAACAGGAACATAACATTACTGCTACCGTATTCTATTTGGTTATTGCAGCCAAAAACTACGTAGCTACTTCGTTCAAATATATCCATTTCGGGATATATCACAAACTAACAAAAAATAAAATAAAATACAAATTTAAGAAAAAAATAAATACAGGAGAAGAATTAAACTAAAGAATAATAAATGGGTTTACAGAAATGAAGAAAATGAAAATTTAAAAAAAAATCTAACAACGTTAATGAAAAAAAGCAAGAATAAGAAACACCTAAACTGAAAGTGCATACAATCTTTCGCGAAAATAGTCAACCTCTGTCGAGTCAAGCTCAGTCATGTGCCGACAGAGTTGCTCTGGAAGAAAGACTCAGATTGCCTTTTTTTATATTGGCGGAACATGTTGACACATACGGCTCTCCAACCTCAGACCGTCCTATGCATTCAGCATCTCAGATGAAATTTTGTACATGTGACAATACTAATTTGAAAGTGGGACAGACAGTCTTTAACACAAAACAGAAACACCGAACTGATTTTAAGAACAACCCGCAAGTTGACAGAATGTTTATTATTCAACATATATGGAATTTATGGGATTTTTCAAACAAAATTTGCTCGTAAATATCAACTTTTGTTGATATTTACGAGCTAGTGTTGGCTAGTGCTGGGCCCAAAGGACTACCCATTGAAACCCCAGTAAAACGTCACAAAACCGCATTCATGAACTCCAAAAAGGAGCGTCCAAATATCAGTGTAATGCTGATAACATAAAACGAACTAGTCTGAGGCTGGAGACGAGGATGTGTCAATATATTACGGTTAATAAAAAATCAGGCAATCTGAGACTTCTTGGGCAACTCTGCACTATTCGGCAATAGGCCAACATCTATTTGATAATTCCGACTGTACATATTTTTTTCGCTGTTTTGCACAGTGCTTTGTCTTCTTACCACTTGCACGTACTTCAAGCAGTATATAGTGATTTACCAAGCGTAGCTCAGATGTGGCACGAGGCCAAAATTATGGGGCATCGAACTCACTAGTCGGTCATATTTGTGCTAGCAAGACAAGCTTGCTAACCATTACACCACCTCAAGGCGCCATCAAGCAGTTTATATATTAGGTTAAATCAAGCGGATCTGTATAAGCATAAAGAACATTTCATTCGCTTCCTATTCTTGTTCGAAGGGGGGGACAGGAGAGAAAATTTCTCCTTTTTAGACTGTTGGAATTGTTTACCATTTATTTTAAACAAAATTATTTACTATTAAATTGTTTTGTGTTCCAAAGTTCCCCTCATTAAATATATATTTGTATATTTTATTCTTTACGATTCGGTCGGTATACACTTCAATATTCACCATATTTCTTCATATATATATATATATATATATATATATATATATATATATATATATATATAAAGGAGAACAGACCAATTTAAGGTTCCATTATAATACTTTATTAAAGGACTCTGGGTCATCAGATAGCACTTCCAAAAGATGAAATGAAACGAAAATTCATACTTTTGATGGGCAGTGTAAGTTTTTGTAGAGAGGAGTGGTGTGAGAGACATGGTCGAGTTTAGAGAGGGTTTATTTAATATTTCTTTCAATCATATTTAGTATTGGGGGAGGAGGGACCAGACCATGACATATTTAATCGGTTAACTTAAAGGAAGTGATATATCGAAAAGGGAGTGGAGAAGAGAGAAAAAGAAAAAAGAAAAGAGAAAGAAGGGGAAGTAAAGAGACAGAAGCTGTAATTAGGTTTCACGTAGGAAGGATAGGGGTGGTATAGTTTTAGCAATTTATGTAAAAAAAAAGATTTTAATTGTCTAAAAAAATCTACGAAGAAATTAATTTTATTGTTGCTAGCAAGTTAAATATTTAACTCTTTTACAAATTATTTAGGGATTTAATATAAGTTAAATACTGTATTTATTAACACATTCATAGCGAATTAAAAATTTTCTTAAAAATATAACAGTTAACCTATAGTAATCTTTTAATATTGTAAAAGACTGCTAAGATAACATCTTTATCAGTTTAATTCTTAAAACTGATCCACAAAAGAGAGCTAAATATAATTTTTACTATAGAGCAATATAAGTTAATTACAATTAAAGAGATCCAAACAATTTACCTCATACAGATGATCATTTCGTCCATGAGAAAGTAGTTTTTTCCCTGGAAAAAATATCTATTACTACAATGTAAAAAATGTTATCTATAACATATTTCCTTATATATGCTTGCCTCCAAGAGATTATCTCGCTACACATTTTCGCACTAAAGTTTTCTGCGGTCATGAAGTGAAAATATTATATTGGATCAATTGCTAGGGTTTCTGCTAGCAATGTTGAATGACAAGATTCCTCGTACACCCATAAATTTTGAATACTTTTATTCATTTCTCAAAATTTAATTCTCGTAGGGTGCCAGGTTCTTTAAATGTTAATAAGCACAAAAATGGAATATAAAACTCAATTTTCAGAACAAGAGATTAAATGCAGCAAATTCGACAGGGGGATTATGCATGGTAATGATTCTAATGAACCTTTCTCTATCGTACCTATGATTTATGAATTTAAGTGTAGTAACAGACTGGAGGCAATATCTTATGACTTGACAGTTGAAATAGCCAGATGTATCCATAAGTTGTATTCTAACAATTCCCTCTCACCTTTTCATACATGTGTTTTCATTTATTATCATTATTACATATATATATATATATATATATATATATATATATATATATATGTGTGTGTGTGTGTGTGTGTTTTTTTGAGTAATTTGTAATGACATTCAATGTTACATTGATACACAAGGAAGTCCTTTGAACTAAGTTCCCAAACTAGGATAAACTTAATTTTATATATATACTAGCAGTAGAGCCCGGCGTTGCCCGGGGATTTAACAGTAAGAGTTGGGGACGGCTGCTGCTTTGAAAGATGTGCTTTGTAAGTCGACATAAACTACGTTTCTACAAAACGTTGAAACTCAATGCACACAAAGTTTAAGCAGACATCATGCAGGCCCAAGTATTCGAAGGTATCGAAGGAAGTAACGGAAAGCCGTTGTAGCATCAGTCATTTGCCATTACTAAGACATCAGTTACTGCTTTAACCAATTGGACCGTTAAGCATTAGTTGAAGCATTTGTGATAAGTAGTCAAGAAACCACGATTCAGTTGCAACATTTCAAAAAGACTGAAGGGAAAACATGCCGTGAGGAATCCATAGACATAAAGTATGTGCTGTGCGCAATCACAAACAAACCGCTTGTCTAACTAAAAGACGCGTCTTATGTCCAAAAGACGGCGCTGTCACGACCACAAAGCAGAACCGTAAAACCGAGAGAAGAGCGAACAGTGACGGAGTGTCGTGGTAAGAAAATTTCTGTGATATAACTTCATTTATTCTGATCTGTCACTATCTACATCGCGGCTGAGAGTCCTTAAAACCGCAACGGGGGTAGCCGTAAGGCCGAGCATCGTAATTGCAATGGAGAAGTGCCATCTCTTCAGTCGCAGTCAACATCACGCTGAGAGCTCATGAAACCGGACCGGGGTCGCCGTACTTGGCGTGTGTTTTTAGTTTTTTTTACACGACTACAAACAAAACAATAGAGCCGTCTGGCTGACATGTTTCACCCATGGCAGCCGTAAAGTGTATATGGAAGCAGAAGCCTGAATTTCGTAGATGCACTCGACTTTTGTGACAATTAAACGAACTCCGAAGCTTCTCAAGTGTGAATGTGCCTGTATGCACTGGCACGAACTGCAGGTGCTCCGATTAACTGTTAATGAAACCGGAACTTTAGTGGAGCAATCATGTCTAATGCCGGTGTTCATGTGTCTAGCAGCTTGTGTTGCAACTGAATACGGTGAGGTTATCATAGTGTACAAACAAACACGATGATGGCGGGTGAAGGTATGAAAGTCAGAAGGCAGCAAAAGAGCTGGATAACCTTTACAAAGATGTCTTAGTAATGGCAAGTGGAGACTACGACGACCTAACGTTAAAACCAATATGACAAACAAATAAATTGCCATTCAATCGGACTGAATATGTGTGCATGGCGCTTAAACGCTACCGGGCGGGTTGTCTACAGAACCTCCGTGTAGGTTATGTTTCTAGCATAGTTGTTGGGAGAGTAAGTGAAAACCCTATCCTTAGACCCAACTCGTGAGCACCCAACATAAAGTTGGCCCTGAGAGAAGCACTGCTCACGTAAATGCTAAGCGTCTGTCCTTGTGATTTGTTAATGGTCATAGCAAAGCAGAGTTTCACTGGAAATTGTGAGCGACGAAAGTTGATTGGTATGCTTGCGTCTGACGACAGAAGATGCATCCTGGGAATCAGAACGACTTCCCCGTTGCCGTAGGTTCGGAGAAAGGAATTTAATAATGAGGCGAGTCCCGTTGCACTGTTTAGGTGGGAGAAAATTCCTGATTAGCATAATCGGAGCATCAACTTTGAGCCGAAGAATATGACGTAGGAGTCCGGACGGCTGAAGGGAGTTCAAAACTTCTATTGGTTACTCAGCTAATTCAGATGGATCGGAAGTTCTGTCGATGGACTTATAAGCATGACATTGCCCGGGAATGCAATCCAACAGTTTAAGGTTGATGGAATCAACTGTACAGTTCTTCGGTGCCAATATGGCCCTCCCAGAAAGCCAATCGGCATCGGCAAAATTAGTGGATAGGTTGTAGAAGACTGCATTCATCAATTCATCCGGTTATTCAACAGTGGTGGCAAGCTGATCCATCTGCACAAACCCCTGTGTGTCAGATGGCATTTTCCCCTCCCCAAGAGCAAGAAGGTCCCGTGCGAAGTCAGCGGATCTGAAGTCCCCATTCAAGTAGGCACGCATGTTCGTGCTCAGTTTAAGAGTCTCCACGTGACGCCAAAGGGCTGACGACTTCAGGCAGGCTCGGACAGCATCAGCGTGTGTACCTTTAGGAATAACAGGTAGAGTCTGCCTAAAGTCGCCTGCGAGGAGAAGGGTCACTCCACCCATGGGGTCGAAGGATTCGCGGATGTCTTGGAGACTTCGGTCAGGTGCCTCAAGGGCGCCCTTGTGTGCCTTCCTGCACTCATCTCAAGCTATAAGTTTGCATCTCCGCAGAACATCAGCCTGTGGCGAATTCTTTGTTACTTTACAGAGAGGAGTTTGTGACCGGCATAGTTCAAGCGGCAACCTAAAAGCCGAATGGGTGGTTCTACCTCCCGGTAGCCAAGTTGCAGCAATCCCGGAAGATGCGACCGCAATAGTGATCTCCCCACAACGCCTTACCTCTGCCAGGACTAATTTTGTAACAAAAGTTTTGCCAGTTCCTCCAGGCGCATCTAAAAAGTATATACCTCCACTGGAGCCGTTTGTTTGCCCTGTCTGTTATGGTAGTGAAAGCAACCCTCTGATCAGGTAGAAGTTTGGGCTCGTTTTCAGTAATGTATGCGTTCAGCCCCTCGATGGAGTAGGATGTTTCCCGCAATAACTCAGTTGGTACAGTGTCTCTGGGCGGTGGTGGTAAACCGTAAGTTGGTAAAGAGGCACCTCCCAGTTCGAAAACAACATCTTCTGGGGCCACCAGCGCTCTGTTGAATAGGAAGTCAGTGAAACCGCATTCAACTCCAGGGCAGATACGCTGAACGGAGAACAGCACATCCTCTGACATGGATTCTCTGTACTTTAGCCAGAGCGACAGAAGATCGCTTAGTTCGCATCGCAAAAGCAAAATGGCGAACAGCGTTCGAAGCCGTGATGGCGTTCTGAGAAGTTCACACTCCGTCATGGCTGTATCCCATTGGGAGTTGTCTTCAAGCAATCCCAAACGGAAGCATGCCTCTCTATAAGACTGGAACTCTATGCCGTTGACAGTGCGAATATCTGTGAAACTCGTTGGCCCAGCAATTTCATGAAGTAGAAGGCGGAGGTAAAAGCACTCCTACTGGCTGGGGGGCACAGTATAAATGCGTCCAAGGCAAGAGTTAGAGCTTACATCGGGATAACCCTCGACAGGGTCGCCAGCATTTCGCCGAACCCACCGGTTGTTTGACCACACGTAGTAGGACAGGACTTGGGGGTATATCAATGTTTTGACAAAAGCATCCGTTGAGCATAATTTAAAGAAAGCCGTTAGAGTTGTGTCTTTAGGGTTTTCCGCAACCTGCTGGGCGTTTTGTTCGGTGAAGTATATCCTCTGTCCATTTTCTAAGTGAACAGCCCTTTGGTGTACTGGGAATCCGAAAATTCGCCAAAAGGCCTCGCTTCTGCTGAGGTAGCGTCCAGCCACGTCAACGCAATTATCGCGCCGGATACCGAAAACGGCAGCATCACTGTCTTTGTTAACGTACTTGCAGATGTACTTTATTGACTTAACCGAGTGGCAGTATTCAGCGTTTATGTGGGCTCCAAAAGACTTGGACAGCAGCGGGCAATAAAGCACCACCCAACTATTGTCCAGAGTGTGCCCCTTAACTGTCACAGTTCTGCCACCCTTAGTGGGGCTTCTACGTCTGTACAGTGGGTAACCATCCATCGCAGACTGCGTTACCAACATGACCTTTTTTCGTAATTTGCGACATAGGTGCCGTGTATCATATTGTTTTTAATGATTTCGTGGAGCAAAGTATCCAGCGCAGGATCCGGAATTTCAGCAGAAATAAAATCGTCTGTTTTGTTAGCGTCAACCTTATCGTTGAGCCACAGCAGAATGTGGGGCATGAGGCAAACCGCGTTTCTGCCATTCCACTGTATACATATGACACTTAACGCGTCCGAAGACTTGCCCTTTAAGGATTAAGTCCATAAGCTTACACAACTGTAACCGGAAAACGCGGACAATTAGGTCAGGGCAGTGCGAGTACTGTTGACCTGGGAAAGGTTCGCTTGTGATTTCAACCCATTTCGGATTGCACGTGACGAACAAATCAGGCCTCCCGTAATGACAGACATAGGTCATTGCGTCTTGTGTCTTTTCATGCATATATGGCGGGCCACAAGTGTAAGAGGAATGCAAAATGCACGGTTTGCCGAGATTGTGTGGGTTACCAGCAGAACGCAGACCATCACGAAGGTGAATGTAGGAGTCGGTTCTAAGTTTTGATTGGTTTAACTTGATGAATCCTAACCTCTCCGACTCCATTTTTGCAGCCATGTCAACAGCGAATTGAAGAAATAGTTGACGGCACCTGTGCAAGTGGTTAAATTCACCCTCCCTAACCATAAACATGTAGGCGTAGTAAGCCCTACAGGAGACCGTCTTTGAGGTCGACATGGAATCGCTGCTTCCCTGGTATATTGGGATTCTGCAGTGGTACCCATCGCTTCCGTATGGAAAAAGAAGGGGGTACTGGAGACAGTCGTATGAACGGTGGGTTTCACTGATGCGACGCAGACCACCGCCCCGGTACCTTATGACAATATCCCGGCTGTTATGCTCCTCACCGTGGATGACTGCGGCAATTTCATTACATACAGGAGCATTGAAGCGGCGCTCATGCTCACCGTGAGGCCGTCTGTCTGCATCGATGACAACACTGAAAGAGGGCGAAGAGTTGTTTTGCAACACAAACTTTATGCTTCGGATGTAACTGTTAGTTTCGTGAAGCATGACTTGTAGACAGAACAGAATGTCTCTCCGGGGACCGACAGAATATCGCTAGGCAGAATGCCGAGACGCGCATCAACCTGCTCGTTGTAGTCAGCGAGAAATAAATTTGTAGGAACTGAGGTGGCTCTCCCTGATCAGCCAAAAGTGATCCCATTAAGTGGTAAACCTGGACTTGCACTTTGAAAGTAAGCATCCATCCCCCTTCACTAATAGCCTTCGCACCAAAAGACGTCATCGGGAAGCAGCAGTTGTACTTCCGTATTGCTTCAAGAAAATGCGTTGACTCCGAAGTTGTACCTAGAAGGAGGTTCCTAAGCGGCTGGTGAGGTTCGTCTAAAGAAGTGAGTTTGATTTTGTCCCCAGAGCAACAAAGCTCAGGTTGCTCACCGGCCCACTTTTTTGCGTTGCAAAAAGTGCAAACTTTATCCATGCCCCCTATTTGTACGTCTCTCCAAGCGGAATAGTTGCAGTCATAAATGTATGCGGCATTTGACAAAAATGACGCAGATGGCGAAGTTACGCCATTCAAAGAAGCTCGAAGTTGCTAATGTTTTCGAACCGCTGACGGCGTACTTCAGAGTTTTCTGCAGCCCTGGCAGACGCAGTAGAGCGGGCATTTCTAACGCGACGAACAGTGGTCTGTGCAGGGCTTTCTAGGGCTCTAGCAGATGCAGGGGAGCGGGCATTTCTAACGCGATGAACCGTGGTCTGTGCAGGGCTTTCTAAGGCTCTGGCAGACGCGGTGGATAGGGCATTTCTAAAGCGACGATGAGCGGTTTCTTGAGGTCGTTCCGAAGCTCTAGAGGCGGCTGTAGCCCTACTATTCCTAAGACGACGTGAAGTTGTTTGTTCGAGGCTTTCTAAACCCCTGGAGCAAGCTTTGGTGGTGGCATCCCGCAAACGACGAAGGGTTTTCCGTGCTGGGGGGACTGTGAAGCCCTCAACCTAGCCACGCGGACTGCGTCCTGTGAATTCTGAGATGAACGTTCTTCAACTGAAAGCCTGGCGCGGCGTGCAGACATGGTTGAAGCCGCTGAAGCCAAACTTTCAGTCCGCACAGCGGCGCTTTCCGTAGATAAGCGAGCAGCTGAGCTCGAGGCCATCTGTGAAAGTCTGTTCAGGGGTTTCTCACTCGCCCTCGCTGCTCCAGCAGCGGAGTCAGCTGCCGTGCGCCGTCCCAAATGTTTCCTCCTTTTAGGTGGCATCCAAACAGTAAAAACGTCTAAGAGGGTAAAGCTTAAAACGAGATTTCGTCAAATCCAAAACGAAAAAACGTGCACTGCTAACGTAGACACAAAAAGGGGAACACCCAGTAAAATGAGTTCAGATGTTACTAAAGAGGAACTCGAAACTAAAAAAGGGGAAATTTAAAAAGGTAAACCAAGGGTAGATCCAAAAGAAAATGGATTTTTAGTACAATTGGCTAACGTGTGTGGAGTTGGGTTGGAACTATAAAACAAAAAAGCAGCTAGAACACATAATTAACAACTTGCGGTATCCGAAGTTGGCGAATAAGGTAAGCCAAGTGCGTGCACGTGGGCAACAATAAACGCAAAAGTGTGAAAGCACGCCCGAGTCACGCAATAGTGGTGGTTGACCTTGAGCGCACTTAGACATAAGCTGACGCGCGATCACGCAGGCGCTATAACGTGTGAGAAATCCTGCGCGATGATTGGACAGGGCCCAATGTCAAGCACTGTGAAAGCGACCAATGGGCTTGCAGCAGTCTCGGTACAGACACGCGGACTCGGTTTTACGCAGCTGTGTGTGTGTAAAGAAGTTACAAAAAAGATTGATCCGCGTGCAGCTATGGTTATTTTTGCCGAAAAATTCTGAAATTTGAAACACATAAAAGCGATAGTAAGCCGCAAGTGTGTCGTAAATTTCATTTGAATCAAACCCAAACTGTACATACTGTGCCAGTGAATGTGTGTTCAGAGGGCTAAATCCTGTCCCTTGGTACCCCCGTTTATGGTTCCCTGGTCAAGCGGCTTTGACAGTCTTGCAAACAATTTGGTACTTGTTAGATAGGCAAGCGTTAGTGCTATCAGAAACTGGACCATTTGCTTCGTTTTGGTGGCTCGGTAACAAAAAATTATCCAAAGACTGCAAAAAATCTGCATGAATGGCCCTTACTTGTGCTTTCAAATTGATTTCGTGCAAAAACAATTGTGTTTGTCCAATTTTGGCGCTGTCAGAACCACCGTCGTGTAATTTTACGTAGTCCTCTGAAGTTTTGTTGAAATCGGTTTAAAAATGTAGGAAATACGATCCCATATATAAACGAACAGACACACACATAAACACACACACAGACACACACACACACACACACAAACAAACAAACAAACAACCTGGGTTTTATAATAAGTATGTATAATCCTAAGGATCCAGGCAAACCTACCTAGGTTTCACCTAAACAGATCTTCAGAAGATCCGTTTAGGTGAAATCTAAATAGGTTTGCCTGGTTCCTAAGATATTATATATATATATATATATATATATATATATATATATATATATATATATATATATATATATATATATATATATATCAAGTATATAATTGGTATATACGGAATGAATTCCAATAACCAACAATTACTATTCTTAAAAGAGTGCTCAATACAAAAGTAGAGCAGATATAATTATTTTTTATAAAAAATTATAACATAAGTACTTATACTTATGTTATAATTTTTTTAAAAAAATTATATATATATATATATATATAAAGAAAATATTATTTTTAATTATGCTACATTTGTGAGTGCTTAATATCAGGGACAGAGCGATGGGGTCAACATCCAACGGCGACAGTCTGTTTCATCCTTAAACGCAAACGTCAGGTCTCTTTCATGCTTAAACACAAATGTCAGGCCAGCTTCATGTTTAAGCGCAAACGTCAAGACTGATGATTGTATTTAAGTGTGAAACAGACCTTTTGCCGCTAAATATGAGACAGCCCTCTTTATATATATATATATATAAAAAATTCTTCATCCGGATCTTCTGAGTATCTGGATGGAATTGGGTAAGTTGCTTTATCTGATGCTGATTGTTATTTTAGAATACTGTTAACAAAACGGGTAGCAAAATTCATTTTGAATAACCAATTTATCATACGTTAAACATACTTTTTAAATATCACCAGTATCTGTTCGTCATAAAGAAAAAGTAGAGGTTAATGCAAATTAATTGAAACTTTAATGAAGTTTTACCTTTTACACTCCTAGAACTATATTCACTACTCCTTGGAGCCATTACACTTGGGCTATACAACAGCAGGTTATAATAAAAAGGCACGAAAATCAAGTAGCAATGCCTTACCGGCGTTTCCAAATTCTAAAATAATGGCTAATGTGCATTTGGTGCCACCAAACATTATTTGCAGTCGACCTGGGAAACCTCTAATCGATCTTGCGGAAATTGTGGCCCGAATTACTGTCTTATCTGAATTCATGGTTATAGGGTGATCGATATATATATATATATATATATATATATATATATATATATATATTTTGAACACAATGGCCCATAAGTGAAGATAGAATTCATTATTCAGTAGTAATTGATGTATGAGACCAGCTTGCTAACAATTACGCCACAATAAGGCGACCATGGATTTATTTACAGTCATTGATTCTTTTTCAATCACGAAATCAACATGACATGCCTCGGCTTAATGGCTATTTGAAAAGAAAAAAAACGATGTACGGTCTTATTATCGCTTTTGAAATCAACCGAAAACCAAGCCAATCACCGCAAGCACCAGGAGTCTCCACTCTGGTTTGAATTAAATCTTTGAATGTAGTAAACAAAATGGCGTTCGTGGTGGTAGCAAATGAGGAAGGTTGTCGCCAGTCAAGCAATCAGGTATGAAGAGCTGCAATAAAAGAAAGGGGGACGTAAAGAATGATACGATGGAAATGCTTTCTTTCTTCTCCTTTTTTTTTGTTGTTGCCAATATTATTTCATTGAAATATCTGGCTTTTACTTCCTTTATTTTATTTTTCATTTTTGTTTTGATTTCCTTTTTTTTTAAGTTACTTTGTTTTCGGTGTTAGTTTTTCGATTTTCTTCTTTCAAAACTTTCGACAATTTATCCAACATCCGTGGCATTCTTTCTTCATTTATTGCTTCATATGCCTTCATATGTTTCGTCTAATATTCATTCCATTTATTTTCTTCAGTAATTAAAAACTTTTCGTCGTCATGCAAACAGTTAGGGTCGTAGGGGTATCATAGGTACTACAGCACCAATGATGCGCCTAAGGCGATAAGGACTGATCCCATACCTCTTCAGACAAGTTTTGAATCTATTTTCCCTTCTCCTAGATTGGTTGACAATTCAATACAAGAGCGAGAGAGAGAGAGGGAGAGAGAGAGAAAGAGAGAGATTAACACTGATATTTAAACCATAGCTGGAGGGCGACGATAAGCGATTATTTGATAGTTTTAAAATTGTGCGAAAGTAAATGCAACGAGACGACCGACTTTCCGGCTAGTTAACCGTTACACTACACCACATACAAATACAACCAATATTTGTTTCCTATTTCTTTCTTTTTTCTTTCTTTGCATTTAATTTTTTTCCCTTTTTCTTTGGTGCCAGGTTTGTACGCATTTGCATTTTTATTCATTCCGCATGCAGGCGCACATTTTACGTAGATTCATTTGAATATTCTTACATGCATAATAGCTGCATGTGCATTACATAAACGAGGATCTGTTGAAAAGCTCATAGGCTGACCAAGATGGGATGTGACCAAATGAGGTTTAACATTCAACATGATTCCCCTTGCGGTCCACAAAGTTCTTCCATCAGTGTTGCAATGCTTGGATTCCATTGGTGAAGAAATTTCCATCCTGTTGGTAAGAAAACGTCAACAACAGCAGTGATGACATCATTACAACTGCGATTCTGGTTACAAGCCGATTATTTTTTCATGTTTGGGAACAAATGATAGTCAAATCAGGAGAATATGGAGGGTCGATCAACCAGTCCAAACGCACAATCACACAACCTGCCATTGGAGCCAATGTGACGTCTCCCCGGCCTCTACGCGCCGTCGCCGTACTATCATGTGACGACCAATGTGACTTGGTATTGTTCGCGGCTCCAAATGTGACGTTCTAACCCTTGGCTGATTCGGATGGAAATCTGGTTAGATACGGTATCAGCTTTGTCGTTCCCAGATCGCCTCCAACGTCTAGTTACCGAAGTAACTGCTTTGATTTCTAGTCTAACCTACCCACGTTGTGATTTGATCTTAGGTAGACGAATTCAATCAGTCGCCGGGCTGCAATGCAAGCCGAGTCTGAGCAAAGGTAACACCGCACAAGTATATGTAAAAGAAAGTAAAGTAACAACTCGAAAAGTTCAAACGTGTTAAAAAAAAGAATAACAATATTTTTTTGCTGAATACAGGACTGTATCTTTCTCCCAAACCACTAATATGGATACGTGACACTTTGCGTTTGTTAGGCGAGTCTTAACATCTTAAGTTGTTTTTTCAAGAGACTGGTTTTTGGTGTATCTTCAGGTGATATTCGTATAACTTGTTTTGGTGGTGTGAGTTTAAGTCGTTTTTCAAAAATAAATTGTTCTTGGTTAGAAGTTGAAGTCGGGATGCGCGGATCTTCAGTCAGCTTCCTGTGAGGCTGGTCTCAGAGCTCACAGCTCAAATCTGCGTCTCTCTCTCCAACTGCTTTCTGTGTTACTGCCGTCCACTTGCTGCGACTCTGCTTATATGAACGCCGACCAAAACCGGGGTGGGCTTGTCGGGGTTTGAGGTTCCTTAATAATTCTAATAATCCTTAATAAGGATTTTCTTTGTTTTCGAACAGGAAAATTTATTACTTTACATTTTTGGAAGTCCATTACTTTCTATTTTAAGGGAATCGTCCTCCCAAATTCTTCCTTTCTCATATTGGTATCTCACACCAATCCCCTCAGAGGCGTCAACAGGCCTCCCCTCCTTTCTCATAGTTTACCTTCGCCTACCGCTCACGCCACCCTTCAGCCAATGAACGCCCAGTAGCGTGGGTGTGGCTAGACTGGCTTCAGTTTAAAATTTTCGCTCAAAGGAAAAAAAAAATAATCTTAATCCCTAATCACTATCTTAACCGAATTTCATCTGGAGCTCGTCAACGAGATTTTCGTCAAATAATCATTGGGGTTGGTCAAGTGAATCTCTTTGTCTCCTTAATGCCTACGTGCTTCCGTCGCCAAAATCTGTCCAGGCAACAAACTCTTATCATGGCCAGCTCTCACATAAAACAAGTGTTTTTCCCAAAACCAAATGATATCTCCGAAATATGGTTTATTCTTTTCCCTTTCTCTCTGTGGGTGGCCTTCAGCTGATGTCTTTCTCGGTCAATTTCTTATCGCCTTAATTATTTCAGCTTCTTCTCGCCTTCTTATCACCTTAATTATTTCAGCTTCTTCTCGCTTTATTTCTGACTTTTCATTTTCACGCGACTGCTAAATAGTGTCACACCAAGGACATGTGCTGGAGCATTGTCCTGATGAAACAAGATCTCTTTCGTTAGTTTTCTCGTGCCTTTAGTCTTGATAGCCTTTCATAACTGCCTCAACAGGCTGGCATAATACCCGCACTTAATTATGTGGCCCTTCTGAACAAAGAAAATGAACACAATAACTTTTGCGTTCCATAGACCTGAAGCTATCAACGCCCTGTAGATGAAACGACTTCGGCCTACTTTAGAGCAGCTGGAGAAGAGTATTTTCGCTTCATGAATAGTCTCTTTGTCTCTGGCTCAAAGTGATGAACCGCACGCTCATCCTGGGTTAGAATACGTTGAACGAAACCAGCTGGATCCGCCTCAAACAATGCCAAATTTTCCCGTGATGTGATCCACCCGGTGAGCTTTTGATCAAGTCTCAGAAGACGTGACACCCAACGAGCAGAAACTTTTGTCATGCCGAATTAATTCCGTAAAAATATTCTCACGGGATATGACAACAGAATTGGCTATTTGATTTATAGTCAATCGCCTGTCATTCATCACCATATGCAGAACACGATCAATGTATTCCTCGGTGGTGGCAGTTGCAGAACTTTCAAAGCTCGGGTCATCTTCAAGAATATCTTTTCCCCTCCTAAATTCAGCTTCCCACTTTTGCACTGTTGATAAATCTGGAACGCCATAACCTAATGTAGCAATCATGTCAGTATGAATTATCCTTGCAGGCCTTCATCAGCAAAATGACAAATGTTGTCCATTTTCAAGAGTAGCCGCTACTGGATACTTTTAACGTCTTTGGGTAATCGGATGTCAATTTACTTGAAGCAAAGAATGCAGTTATTAATATGAAGAGTTGAAATTAATGCATGCAAGATTTGGCAGCTCTATATTATTTAGCACCCAAACTTTTATTTTATGCCCTCTGCCTGAAAATAGAATAAATAAATAACGAAATATATATCAAGAGCTATAAGCCTTTATTTAGAACATAACCGCTTAGAGCAGCCTTGATTTTACACAACTGCTGTATTACCTGAAGATGGCTACTATTTACTTTATTCGGACTATTGTCCTCATCTTTGTTGCCATATTTATCATTAACAAACTGTGCCATGTCCTCAAAGACACATGGTACAGTGGATAAAGGCGTTAGTTACATCCAGTAACAGGATCCAAAAAGTGTGAGTTCAATAACTGGTTAAGGCGGCGGAGAATTACAGGAGATAACTGATAACTGACATCCATTAGATATGGCACGTGGAACTAGAACAGTCTACTCCAGCGAGCGAAATGAAGGGTACAGTTTGACATTCCAACCACCTGAAGAGGGCCGGAGCGTACAACGACCGAAACGTTGTAATAAATATGGCGACAAAGATGAGGACAATAGTCCGAATAATGTAAATAGCGTACCTACTACCTCATCTCAGAAATATAGACAGATACTGAAAGGCTAAAACGTTGTAATGAATATGGCGACAAAGATGAGGACAATAGTCCGAATAATGTAAATAGTGTACATAATACCTCATCTCAGAAATATAAATAAATACCTCATAAGAAAAAAAAACTATTTATTACATAGAATTTACTTAGAAGGTCTCCTGATTAATATTTTCCTATCGATATACTTTATCTTGTACTGTGAGCTCAAGGGTTGCCTATGGATACAGTGATTCAGGAATCGCTTTCTTATTAGTGATATGTCATAGCTTCACATAATTGAATATAAGAAACTAGTACTTTAATCGTGAAATCCATGACCTTTTTTTAGTAACGTCATGATTGAAGCTATTATTACATTCCTTTAACCTCCTGTGTATGACGATAAACTACATCCTGTAGCATGTCCTCTGATTGGGAGGTTCTGAGGAACGTGGAAACACGTCTTAATTGCTGTCACAAATTCATTCTGACTGGGGTGGCAGTAGCTTTTAGGGTCCTAACAATGGACAAATTGTTAGTCCCCAAAAAAACACAATGACATCATAAAAATACATTTTTTTTATAGTAAATATACCAGTAATACATGTTTGTAGTAAAAAAATACCAGCATACAATCTTATTAAAAAAAGAGAAGGTTACCGGAAGGAAAAAATTAGCAGCAATACATTATATATATATATATATATATATATATATATATATATATATATATATATATATAATAAAAAGAAGCAATTTATACAAAAGAATTAAATAGCAATGTTAATCAAAATAGTGACGAAATTACTTCGCTAACAAAACTTATTGAAACATTAACTTACTATCAATTCCTTGAATAATAAGCTCCTTATATTCGAGTAGATATCAGACGGAAGACACAAATTTTCATTTTCAGGGCGCAATTGTTTTCCATACAGAGTCTAAAACTAAGACGAAATATTGAAGTCCAAAAGATTGTTTTAAAAAGTATGCTATTTATTGTCAGACAAATATATATTTTGGAGTGTGCGATGCTAGAGTTCTTGTTCATATCGATCAAGTGAGAATTTTGTTTGAATTTTGAAAATCCACGAAATTTCCATGATATATGAGTTCATCAGTTAAATGGATTTAAGTATAATCCAGTTGGTAGAGTAAAAAAGTCTTAGTAGATTTCCACAGAATTTAAAATTCTGATTTTTACTGTGCTCCCGATCTGATGTCGTAAATATATTAGGGCGTGCAGCTTATATTTTCTATAATAAAAAAACACTTTATACAAAATTTTATATATATATATATATATATATATATATATATATATATATATATATATATATATATATATATATACTAGCAGCATGTCCCGGCGTTGCCCGTGTTTGATTCAAAAATCGTACGACTCATACAGCAGACACTGTGACTTGACTTAAAATATTTTTGCCCTTTCTTGCCTTTAAAGAATCAATGTTGAGTTCAAGCAAGCGAATGAATCAATTGGAGTAAAGTGCCATGCAGATTTAAGTTTTTCCCACTCGTGACGAATGCAGCTATCGATTTATTTGCATGCTAGAATGCTAGTTAACATTCATGTCAGTCAGCTGCTGGCTCTCACGCTTGCCAATAGAATCTTCCCGTCTATTCGTGGCAGCCAGCTCTCACTGTGGCCATACAAAATGGCCGCAAAATACATGAAAACTGCCGTAGAAGCATGAAAATATGGATTATTTCCACGATCGATGGGAGTTGGGAAATGCAACGTCGGTCTTGGCCTTCCCGTTAACTTAGAGCATGTGCATGTGCATGTAAATTTTGGTGCAAATCCGTCGAAAATTGCGGCCGTGCATTCGCCACACACACACACACACACACACACACACAGACACACACACATCCTGCCTTTTATAGATAGAGATATATAATATACTATATAATATATTATTATATTATATATTATATATAATATATATTATATACATGATATTATATATGTGTGTTTGTTTGTGTGTGTGTGTGTGTGTGTGTGTGTGTGTGTGTGTGTGTGTGTGTGTTATTATTCATATAAAAACAAACTAACTTTCTTTACAGATTTCTTTCACTTGCTTCGTTTTTTATTTCCTTATCCAAGATAATACCAGGATTTCCACGTCTATCCTCAAACTAGAAAGATATTTATGTGGATTTTGGTTACAGAAGCTTTCACTAAAGTTGTCATTTTTGTCCTTGCATATGTCTGCCACTATTCTTTTTCTTTTTTTTACCTCGCTGACAAGAAAGAATCTCTCGCGGAATCTCGAAGACGACGAAGAACATCTCAGCTACGGTCATTTCTTCATGATCTGTATGAGTGACAAACAAACTATATATTAAAAGGATGGAAGGATAGTAACATTACTGAAGAGCTATAAAGAGCTGTTTTTTCACCGGAAGCTATCTTTTATATTTCTATTTCTAACTTCTGACCATACTCTTAGAATATTGCTATGGCTTATGATCTGGTTCTCTCCTACTACCTATTTAGAGATCTTTCATAAAATGCAGATTTCGATTTTTTTTTTTTGCATGCTAGCATGCTTGTTAACATTCGTGTCAGTCAGCTGTTGACTCTCACGCTGGCCAGTAGAATCGTCCTGCCTATTCGTTGCAGCCAGCTATTGGCTTTCACTCTGGCCAGTACAAAATGGCCGCAAAGTACATGAAAACTGCCGTAGAAGTATGTATTACCGGCTATTTTTTGGCAAAAAAAATAACATCAATACATTTTTGCAAAAGAAATTACTCATTCTCCCAAGAAAATTAAATTTAGGCATTAAATGATTAATAAAGAATTTATATGCCGCTAAACAAACAAACAATACAAAGACATAAATTCCTATTGAATTTTCAAAATAATTTATACATACATAACATTTGTTTAAAGCACAGAAACTTTAATTCCTTGTATTTCTCTATTATTTTCTACATTAGAATAATTCATGAAAATATATTTAGAAACAAAAATAACACGCACCTGATATTCGGTACTGCTTTCTTACAAAGCGCGTCATCCATTGTTTTTTTTTGTTAACATCTGGTTTTGGAAATTCCTAACCATTTTATGAAAATATTAACATAAGGGATTAGGCTTAATGCAAAGAAAAAGAAAGATTAAGCGAGTTTATGCATAATCCTTTTTTTTTATTAATATTATTTAAGAATATAATTTGTCCTAAAAATTCTTTTCCTGGAATCCAGAACTGGGTGAAGGAAAAAGAAATATTCCAAGAGCGACAAAAGAACAGGAAGTTATACAGAACCAGGATTGCCTACACTCTGAAAGGAGACGACACATAAAAGCAGAAAAATATATATCAATCAAGCAACGTTTAAAAATCACAAATATACAGGTTGCGATGTTTAGACATGATGAATTATTAAGGGAAATTATTCAATTCCCGGTAAATTTCTGTTAAGTTATATAATCTCATGCTAGATCCAGCTTCTAATGCTCTGGATTGAGTGGCTTGGGGAAGGAAGTCCTTGCTCTTGGAGCCTGTTCTGACGGTTATGTATACTTGGATAAGTAACACCACTTGAAATAGTGTGAGCTGCGCTATATTGTTCTTAGTTTCCTCTTCGATACCGAGACTGTCTGGTCCAATGATATGATGCCTGCATTGTTACATAACGGTCCGTGTCCGATTCGCGGTAGTGCATGCGCACTGCGGATTCGTTACAAAAATGGGACGAAACGAATCCTTTTCTGCATTGTGTAGAGTTTTCTAGGTCGAGACATGGTGATTTAGTATGGAATATATATATATATATATATATATATATATATATATATATATATATATATATCAGTCAAATTTATAATCCAGAGTTCTTTTACATTTATTTTTAAAAACAATGCTCGATACAGAGTAGAGCATTATATTATAATTATTACTTCAAAATATATATTCATCGGGACACAGAAATTTCCATGTTTCGAAACCAAAACCTATATCTTAAATTAAACTTAAAATTTGAAGTTTAATTCTATTTTTAAGCGATGCGGAATAAATTTCGAACAAAAACATGATTTATTTTTTTAATATAAATGCCATCCCCCACCTCCCTCCAAAAAACAAAAAAAAACTATTGCCTCATAACTAGAGTAAATCATTTTTTTACTAAAGTTATTCTGCATCTCTTGAAAATTGAACTAAAATTCAAATTTTAAGTTTAATTTAAAATTTAGGTTTTGGTTTCGACACATGGTAATTTCTGTCTCATGATGAATACATCTTTTTAAGATTTAATTACAACACACACACACACACACACACACACACACATATATATATATATATATATATATATATATATATATATATATATATATATATATATATATAAAATGGCTTAAACACTAATATTCCATGGTCATAATTTATTCCATTGGAATCGTAAATACGATCCAATTCATCAGACCTACAAATTCAAAAAGAAAACAGAAAAACAACTCCGGAAATAAAAACACAATTTAGAGAGAGTAAAAAGTATGAGAGTGGGGACGAATGTTAGAGCTAAAGAGAGGGGCACCTATGTATATATATATTTATATATTTTACATATGTATGTGTATATTTACCACTAATATTATCTATCTATCTATCTATCTATCTATCTATCTATATATATATATATATATATATATATATATATATATATGTGTGTGTGTGTGTGTGTGTGTGTATAATTTTAAAAGCGAGCTTTAACCAATTTAGCCACAGAATCAGAGTAACAGAAAAATTCAAAATTACCTGTGAACGAAGCCAGGTTTTCCGTATTGAGGCTTTTGTGAATCTATACCTGCTAGCTTCAGTTTTGTAACGTAACCAAAAGTAATATTTTAAAGGATCTTTGGAAAGCTTCAGAATTCAACGATAAAAACATACTGTCCTTAGCACACACACACACACACATATATATATATATATATATATATATATATATATATATATATATATATATATATATATATATATATATATACCTTGAGTTTCATGCTTCTGCGGTCATCAGACAAACTGATTTATATTTTAAAATCTGAATCTATTTATGCTAGTATATATTTGGTGGGGTGGGGTAATTCTCCTCTGTGTCCGTTTGGGGTGGCACTCTTACACACGCATACATACATCCATACATACAAGTGTACGGATTTTATTTCCCGCAACCACAGCCTATTTAACAACTGTTTTGTACACATGTATCTATGTCTGACTGTGCGTGTGTGATAGTGTCTACCCAAACGGACACAGAGGAGAATTACCCCATACAACTGAATATGTTAGCTCTATCAATGTTATTGAACACTTTCCAATAAGCGCTGCACATATAAAATATATAATCATACCATAAAGCAAGTAATCTCGTGATAGCTGACATTTTGACGACGTTCTTTTATCTTTGTTAAATGTTCTATCCATATTCAATTTCAATTAAAACTACATAGCTATAATAGTTTTTAATTCTAATCTCCAGAAAAAATGGTATTCTTCTTTGAAATATATCAGGCATTTTCATTGATATAACACTTCAAAAACTCATATCCATACAACTGAATATGTTAGCTCTATCAATGTTATTGAACACTTTCCAATAAGCGCTGCACATATAAAATATATAATCATACCATAAAGCAAGTAATCTCGTGATAGCTGACATTTTTGACGACGTTCTTTTATCTTTGTTAAATGTTCTATCCATATTCAATTTCAATTAAAACTACATAGCTATAATAGTTTTTAATTCTAATCTCCAGAAAAATGGTATTCTTCTTTGAAATATATCAGGCATTTTCATTGATATAACTTGCAAGACAGTGCCAACATTACTCGTGTTCTGTGAGTCTATATTTTTATTTAACGAAACGATATTATAATTTTATCTTTACTAGAAACCGCTCCCAACTCAGATTTGCCAAATTCCAACTATATAAATAAATATGCAAAATTATTTAGACAGATATTTCTGTAACTTAGAGAAGTTCATATACCAAATATTAAAAATGTTATCGAAGTATTGCTGATAACATATTATTGCTTTATAGTTTATTTGAAAAATCTTGAAAGAAAGATATGAAAGACTAAAACAAAATGGCGGAATAGTGATAGTTTTCTCGCTAATAATCAAACATTTATATAAACAGTGGAATGTTTTTATTTATTAGAAATGTTTGCGAGTTTTATTAATATTAATATTTTTCTTTTGAAATAGCAATTTAAGAGGAATATTAATATTCCATGAAGTTTATTTGAAGTGCTTTACTTTCATGATTTGCATGTAAAATAGTCATATTGAAGTTGCGTCTAATATGCCTGATTATTTGTCTTGAGTATTTTTCCATTCTTTTATGTATCTTGTCACTTCAGGAGTTGAATGATTATGGTACTCCACAACGTCTTATCTTTTGTAGCTCATAAAATTAGTTGTCTTTCATTATTACTCACAACCTCACTTTGCCATCTGTTTTATACAAGACGTTTTTCTTTGATGTTTTTACCCCAAACAAACTCAGAATTTATCTATCAATCTTCAGATAAGACTGGTGACGCTCAGGCTGTGCCAGTAGATATTGGCAGTTTGGTATACTGGCCTTATACACAACTTGTAGCCTACAGTGTCACAGGACGTCTATTTGGCTTAATCTAGTTGTTCCTAACCAATCGAGTGGTACCATATTTTTTCATAATAACGCAGGCTACACCAGGTCTAGATTCATGGACCTACGCTATTTCCGATCTCCTTCAATGATCTAAAGTATGTCATTACTTTCCAACTAGGTATTTATGCAGATTACATTATCATTAACTCTTGCCTTAGGAACAAATCTAAATATTGGCGCTGCCAAAACAACACTGCTTTCCTTTGACCACAACAGAGAAGCTTTCTTGCCTACTATCATGATGGCTGATGTAGAACTTCAGGAAAGCAAACTTCGATGCCTTTTTGGTCGCAAATTTTCCACTGTCATGAACCGGAGTGACTTTATCGAGTCAAATGTTAAGTCTGCTTCAAGGAAGCTTAGTTCACTGTGTTGTGCCAAAAGATTTTTCTCGTTTGAATCTATCTTACACGTTTACAAATCTGTCGTTCGTACGTATATTGAATACTGTTGCTATGTGTTGCTTGGTGTGTCGGTTGTGCATTTTGAGATTTTTGACAAACTCCAAAGAATTTTATGGAATAAAATATTTCCTGACCAGGAATCTCACTTTCTCACCGAAGTGAAGAGGCTTCCCTCTGTCTTTTCTACAAATATTTTTATGGGAAGTGCCCTGACTTCATGAAATTAAGTGTGCTACTAGTTTTGGCAGCTATGTCTCACCGTTTTACAATTGGACGAGATAGATGTATCTGTCATTTCTACTCTGACATTTTTTTCTCGAACTTCCCACCTGTGGAACTCATTTCCGATTTCTTGCTTCCCTGATAACAATTTTCAAAAATTTAAATGCAACGTCAAACTTCTGTTTTCTTGAACCCTGTTCTTTTTTTATGGCCTTTCCTTATTCCTCACAATTTTCAATCTTCTTATTCTCATTGATTTTTATTCAATGTAAGACCTTGCGTCTTAGTGGCATTGTTACCTTGCTTAGGGTGAAAGGATTAACTCGCATTCTATATGAATTTCTGTAATATGGCTCTATCATTATTTGTACTACTTACATACATATTGATCTCATCTTGTTATTATGAGAACGTTTCAGCCTTTGTACTCTACGGCATTCATCAAGTGGGTGTAGATCTGGGTAACCTACAGGGAATTTTGAACTGAACATTATGTTTAATGTACTGCTGGTAATATTTTTTCCAACAAAGTATTGCTGGTATTAAAATAAATTTTTATACTTTCATAGTATTTTGACAATTTTGGGGCAGTTAATTATTTGCCCATAGCTTGGTCAGCATAGGCCTGGGAACACCAGCAATTAAATGTTGGTTTCACTTTCCACAAAACCTCCTAATCAAAGGCCTTGCTGTCGGATGTAATTTATCGTCTTACCCAGGACACGGTACAAATTGGGGATATCACAATGCACGTACATAAATTTAAATATATGTTTTTTTTTAACAGAAAATGGAAAATGTGACACCGAAATCCGAAGAGGCATTGGATTAGAGGAAGATGCCTCCCAAACGCTAAGCAAAATATCACGAAACAGGAAATGTTCAAACAAATAAAAGAGAGTTGTGCTGGTTATCTAATATAAGTGTCGTATGTGGAGGTGATTTCTGGGCAAGATACTGCCAGACAGAAAGGAGACTTAAAACAAAATAAAGAAAATTCTACAGAAGAATGTTCGGTTTACCATGGAGAGACCACGTGATCAACAAGGAAGTTTTACGGAAAATGGCATAAAAAAAAAGAAAATTATAGGTGGAATCATAAAGTCAGTTGCAATTTTGGGGGCATAATGAGGAATAAAGACCTGGATATTTTGACATTGACAAGACCATATTGAAGTCAAGATGGAAATGAGGACAAAGCGAAAGCCTACTTATTAGGTATAATAGCTGAGTTGTTTAAAACATTAATCCGTCAGTTTAGTGACATTCTAATGTGTTTTCAATCTCTGGGACAGGCAGAGTGAGTACATAGGAATTAAATCCGATATATTTTATCAACCAATAAAATTCTATTAAAAGGTTTGTTGGGTAAACAATCATTATTAAGACAATTACTGAGGAAATATTGCAGACGTAGTTGTAGAGCTGCCACGTGTTAACCATGAATACATTTTTAAAAATATTACCAACAATGCATTGTTGTAAAAGAAAAATATTACCAGCAATGCATTTTTAAAAATATTACCAGCAGTACATTTTTGAAAAAGAAAAATATTACCAGCAATGCATTTTTGAAAAAAAAATACCAGCAATTCATTTTTGAAAAAAATATTATCAGCAATCTTTTTTTGAAAAAAATAATTATCTTGTCAGCATTAAATAACTCATTGAGGCTGATATACCGTAAAACAAACCAAACCAAAAACCAAATCGTATCTGACATCTTTGATTGTTCCTCTTGACAGTTAGTCCTTTCTTCCCGCATTTCTTTACTACCTTGGCTAGGAATTCTTACAGCTTTTCCTTTTTGAGTCTGCTATCGACACTGTATCTTCTGTGCATTTTATGTTGTTAAGATTGTGTTCACCAATATTAAATCCTGGTAGGACTTTTAGTTAACGTTACATAAATCCGGTGAGAAAGTTAGCTTTTTTTCATTTTTTCATTTTTCTGTTTTTGTGTTCTTACTGAATGTCATTTCTATCCGTAGATGAGCGGCTTGTTCCCGGTATTTAATTTGGATTATTCTAATATATTTCACCAAACCTGAACGGCTGTTTTAGAGAAATAGCAGTTTTTTTTTTCTTCTGAGATAATAGCCTTGTACTGCCAGAATGCAAGTGCCGAGAAAGAAATAAAGAAATGTGAAGAAAATTCTAGTAAAAAGTAATAAAGACAACAAATATTACACGGTAAGAATTAAAAAAAAAATACAACAAAAAAAGAAATAAAAACTTTAATTTCACTGTAGAATGAAGGAAACAAATCGAAACAAATGAAGGAAAATAAAATGCGCCAATATATTTGGAATAAATAAAGTAATATATCCCAAAACGGAAGGTAACACTAGAAAGGACATACAACAGGTTGACTAAAACGTTCTGTCAATAACAACCAAAACGATGACTAGCGTTCGAATGGAATAAATATCTAAATTAAGAAAACTATGAAAATACATAAAAGGTTATACAAATATATAACTATATATAGTTGAAATGGCTAGAGATTGTGTGCGTGCACAAGGCCTTAGCCTTAATTAAATAAGAACACTATGAAAGTATAAAAATTATTTCTTATAATAATCATAAGCTCTATGCTAACAATTTCTTGTATCGCACTTCTTGCTTGTGGAACTCTTTTTAGTCTTATTGCTTCCCTGTTAAATTTGTCTTCAAAATATTTAACGCAATATCAATATATTATTTTTGTTCTTTCATTGTATCCTCTCCTTAATAGTATTTTTTTTTTCTAATATTCTCTAACACTCAGTAACCCATTGTGACTTAGTGGCTTTATTAACTTGCTTGGGGTGAAATAATTTTTTTAAAAAAAGAAGGCTATAGAATATATCAGTAAACATTTTTTTACAATAATGTTCACCCTGTACAAGGCCCAAGAGCCACTCGAGGTAGAGGTTTACAGTTTATAGGGACATGTGGTGAAGATATCTGTTGATCCTAGACATGAACAGGTTAACCCTGCAATGATCGGAGAAGCATCAGATTAAGAGACGGGTCCACAAAGCAGCGGTTCCTAAGAAGAAGTTGCTGGAGTGGCGCTTACATCTCACCAATGGAATACAGAGGGGGTAATAAGGTTGGCTCGCTACAATGTAAGTGGTCCGGCGGGTCCAAGCCGTTAAGGTTAGCACTGGTGGAATCAAGAAATGTATTTCGTTTGAACAGTTTCCATGGAAATAACGATAAAGCTTACGAGGTCTCGTCTGTGGGAGAGGGATTGTAGAGTGGAAAATAATTCATCACCCACAAGGACGTGGAGACACTTTTGGACGTGAAAGTGAAGACCCGGCAACATATGCCCATATAAGGCAGCTGTACTATTTTCGGTCTTATCTAGCTCTTGTAAAGGTAAAGTATAGCAAAGGTTATCAAGTATTTAAAGGAGCGATTTGGGTAAGCGACCATTTTTTTCAGTATCTTTGGCGAGGTATTGTATGTAAGAATTTCTCTCGATGTAGCGTAGTGTTATCTGCGTATCTTGTCGTTAATATTATGGCGCCAATAATAAATCCTCGTAGGTCATCTCGTTCTCATCGGATCGTCTCGGTGTATAGGTTAAATAAATCACGTGATGAATCTCATCAGTCTTTCTCCAAATGAACATTTTAAATAAGTAAGTAAAAGAAGAACAATTAAACATTTATTTGTTTATTGATTTTTGCGTCGTCGATTCTCAATGTTTTTCTTTGATTTTTTTTCGTTTGTGTTTTACTACTTCACTTTTTTCTTTTACTTTTTTTCCACTCTTTTCTTTCAATACAGGTATTTCTCTTTTCGGTTCATTAATCTTTTCCATAGTACGTCTTTATACCAGGTTTCACAAACTTTTCTGCGTCATCAGTCACTTTCACATGGAAAAAAAATCAAAGGCATACCAAACTTCTTTGATAAAAAAGTTTTTTTAATGGTTCATAAACTGAATTTGTGATGGAGTAAAACATACCAAACCCCAAAATAACTGACTTATGCATCGGCTGGTGCTACTAAATTCAAATCACGCTGAAAACACCGGTTCTCGTTCGATCACCGAAGTTAAGCATCGTAGAGCCAGGTCAGTACTTAGATGGGGACCGCTTGGGAACACCTGGTACTGTAAGCCCCAAAGTCCAACCCTTACCTCACAGTCGGTGGGGGGTGTAAACGGTAGTGTCAGAGCTATGCCGCCCGGAACTTCGTTCCTGGTAGGGCCAACCAAGGCGGACAGGTCTGACACACACGCCGGCTAACAAGGGCTCTGGTGAAAATCCAAGGAGCGTCTGCATCGGTAACCGGCGGCTTCTGGTCGTTCCTGTCTCTGCGTCTGTGGGAACCCCGCGGCAAGCAAGAACGTTATTCGAGTAGGCCTGGGTACCCTACTTTTGTAATTTATCCCAAGAATCTTCTTCTCATAACAGGAAGAAGCCGGCTCAATCCGCCCAGGGTGAATGCCACAGTAGTACAGTACTAATACATAACAAAACGAAAGCAAATTTTACCACTGAAAACGAAATCGAATTTAATTTTATGTACAAGTTTAATTTTATATTTAGGGTGATCGTTCCAAGTGTTGACAAAAAAAATAAACTATTTTTCTTCATAATTATAAACTTCAAAAGAATATACACAGCTATAAAGTAATAAAATTTCAGCGAATTTTTACTGTTGTTCTTAATCTTCCTTTATCTGATTTGTATCTGAAAAAGATGTTACTTCCACTGACGTACTATTTGAATGTCAGCCCATCTTCAAAATATAGAAAAAAAAAAAAGACAAACTGTAGTTGTTTTCAGGGATATATATATATATCTTATCTAGAAATGAGGATCAGTTATTGATTTTAGCCTACTGTTCTTGGGGTCTTTTACAAGTCTCGTTGTAAATCTTCGAATATTTTGGGGGTAACACATAATGAAATACTTTGTAATACTCAAAATATTATATCACCTCCCAAAATTTCCAGTCACCCACGATTTTCTTTTCATTTCCTCATCGCTCACCCAACAGTTACAGTTGTCCGCCTGAGAACTTGGAACTTTAAACCTTACTTACCTTCTGATTAGTGCTGCTGCTTCTTATCATGTTTATCTCCACTTACTGAATCTTTTCTCTTTCGTCACAGCTGCTGAAATCTTTCCGCCATCTTTATTGATGGCGCTCATATTTTATTTATTTCTCTGCTAGGCCTACTAAGGAAGTTTACTGGTTCCAATTATTTTTGAATGACTGCATAAACATTACCCTCCAAAATCTATAGATAAAAAAAAATACTGCTGCATGCTGAGATTTCTTCCGAGTCAAAAAGATATGCCACTTCTCGGTCTCATCCGCCATGTTTTTTTTTTTTTTGTCTTGAAGGCAGAACGTTGCGATCCGTTTCTGTATTCCTTTTGTGTGTTAACACCTGTTGTGAATATGGATTATCTCCTCTTTGATAATCCAAGCTAATAAAGCTGTACACTTCCGCTTGTCAAGTCAGACGAGTAGTAGTATTCTTAATTGAATAAAAGATTACTAGACAGAATCTTTTGTCCTGTTTTCATTACAACACCATTCTTAGTTCGTGAAATGTTTTGGTCTCATTACTGTTGCTTTGCCTATTTTTATCTTGCATATATTGTTTGTTTAGTATTATTTTTACCCTGTTCTTTTCTTCATTTTAATATTGTTTATTGCAAACTTTGTCAATTCCGATTGTTGGGTATTTCTGACAATTACATTTTAACATAGCCAGTTATTCTACAATGTCTTCAAGGCTTAGCATATGAACTGATTATTTCACGTGTCTAACTCCCCAGTGTTCTTTATTTTTACTTCATTCCACAGGGATTGATTACTATCATTTTCTCTCTATACATGGTCAGCCATATATGAGTTCAGTTGGAAATTGCTTTTTGGTTAACTGGATTGCCATACACCTGATAAAGACCTGGGACAACAGCCGAAACGTTGTTATAATAACAAAAACGATAAGCTCAATAGTCCTTATGTATGTAATGTAAATAATGATGACTCCTAATCCCAGAAATTAAGACAGAAACTCATAGGACATATTGTATGAAAGACGGGTAGAAAAAAAAACAGCTAGTAATCTACCTCATGCGTCTGAGTGAATGAATGACAGGGGAGAAATATTGGTAAAGCGCCAAAACGTTGCAACAAGGAACAGGAATCTGTGGTGATCTTTACCCGCCCACGCCCTGACGGAACTCGTCACATAAAATAGGGGTAAGTAACAAAGAATATGGGCAACTACAACCAACTGTTAAATTGGGTTGCATTGTCACTGTCAGTTTTTTTGTATAATCTTAGATGTTTTTCTTAGTTCTAGGCAAACGCCAACAAATTTCGTCATTTGCATTCTATTTCAGCTTACGTTGATTTTGGTACTGCAGTATTGCACTCAATTTGAAAGTTGAGGTTTTACATGACAAATAATGGCACACGATACATTTTTTTTCAAATCCTTACCGATGTTTTGAAGAAACGAGTTTAAAGATTAAGTTTAGTTTCATTCCAATGATCAGTGAAATCCTTAAAGCGCAAGCTTATAACATTTATAATTAACCAAAGCTTTACAAATTGTACATGGACAAAATGCATGGCATAAACACATTCAGTCATTTATATTCCATGCGTGATACACGCTTATGTGATCATGTATCTTTCAATACATGATGACGAGGTAATAGAATGCAGTCTGTCATGCTATTTACCCATAGCTGGGGGTGGAGAAGAAGAGAATATAATGGATTTGACTGGAATTCGAACTCGGCTCTACGATTCCTCAATCCGAGCCGATGTCCATTAATCCATCTTACCTTCTTGGCACAAACACATTACTTAAATTATTTAGTAGGCACAAACACATCATTACTAAATCACTGTTTCATTTACTTCAAAGGGAAATTATACGGAACAATTTATCGATATTATTAAGTAATATTTTATACAGTGCAGTAGATTTTGTGCGATTTTCAATAAACAATGCAAACTTAAAACATTTTGTCTTATAATTTGTTCCAAGCAGTTATATACAATTTTTTCTATTTTAATGTTTTTATTAATTATGACCTAAAACTTATTCTCACAAAGGATCTAACAAATCGTATTCATTGAGTAGCCTTTTATATAATTATTTAAGATTTGTTTTTTTTTTTTACTTATCGAATAGAATTGCATATTTTGCTTGTGGTGATTCATAATTAGAATTCTAGTTTGAATATATTTTCCTTTCAATATTTGTAATACAAAAGATAGCAACTTTATTTGGATTTATTCTTGAAATAGTAACATTATGTAAGCAAAAACTACCTAAATTAGGTATTTCTGTACATATTTCGGACGAGATTTAAAACTAAATGCTCAAAAATTGATAAAAAGCATGAATCTACTTTTTCGTGTCACTACTTAGCACACGAAAACACAGCTTGCAAAAATAAGTGCAATGTTGATTTTCTAGACAACGTGAAAAACAAACCAGTCCTACTTCTACAGCTGAAGGCTAAAAACATGAGGGACATTTTCAATGATATATAATAGCTTGGCCTTGTGATATTTTAATTGCAAGCCGTTTCAGTAGGGTCAGGAAAAGTCGGATCTGCTGACATGAGGATGGCGTCCATATTGTTTTTTTTAGGCAGTAGCTGAAGGCTGCGGCTCATTCCAGATTCATTTCATTGCTTTTACGCTACTGTTCCACCGGAAAAGGTTTCATGATCAAACTAACATAGAATGTTACGAAATGAGGTTGTTTTATGAGCATACAAACTGTAGATCTTGAGGATATGTAGGATAGATAGCGGTTGATCTTAGACTTGGAGAGGTTAAGATTGTAGTAGCCGGGAAGCAACAGATAGCATGCGTAGGCTGACAAAGAAAAACAAGTATAATAAACCGAGTGAAAGATGGAAATCTCTAAAGTGTTCATGTTGTAAAGACATAGTTCTTAACTTTTGACCGACAGTGTGGCAACATTTAATATTTAACTTAACCTAACATAGAAAAACAATCATATTGAATCCAGTAAAGCAGTAATGGCTTGAGAGACGATTTTGGTAGCCACATCTTTTGATGTGTTCCTATGTATATATCTGTGCATGCATATGTCCGGCTTTGTGTGCTAATGGATGCTTAGGTCGCATGGCTTGTTTTGGATTTTATCGGTCTTGTTAAGTGGAGTCAATATTCTAGTAAGCAGTAAGAGGCAATTAGCGTGGACGGAGTTGAGCCGATGCGAAGGTCGAATGGGTAGTCAGAAGAATGGACTTAGCAGGAAGTGGTTTAAGTAATGGAGAAATGGACAAAGAATGAATGCTTCGTAATATGAAATGGCGGTTGGGTAGCGTTGATGATCATCGGTTTAGGAGAAATGACCTAGAAGACGTCACACATTGTATGACTCCGAAATCCGAAGGCATATTGGAAGAGTGAAAGATGCAATCAAGAAGAAAAAAGACAAAACAAAACAAAAAAAAAACAAAAAAAAACACGAAATATTGAGAAGAAAGGAAACTTTCTTTAGAAACGAAGATAACTGTACTGAAGTTCTATGCTGTATCAATGTTCCTATGTGGCGACGAATTTAAATATCTGGAAAGTGTATTGCACCAATACAAGCCATCAGGTTGAAATAAACATAAACAATTATACAAAGTAAATTTCTTGAAAAACAGAAATTTCAAATCAGTTACACATCAGCCAAATAGTTCATATATAAACTTAAAAATCATGTCCCTATATGTGGGATTCCATATATGAAGCACTCCGGATACGAGGGATTCTATACATATATACATTTATATACACACACACACACACACACACATATATATATATATATATATATATATATATATATATAATGTGTGTGTGTGTGTGTTTTAGTTTTTTGTGTGCTGTTTAGGATTGGGTTTCCAATCCATTCTCTCTCTCTCTTTCACTTCCAGCAGTCCCTTGCATCTTAGTGGCATTTTCACCTTGCTTGGAGAGAAATGTTTAAAATTATATGAAATAAAAATAGAAAGATACTCATGAAAATTCCAGTCATGGACGCCACATGAAATCTTGGAATGAGCACTTCTTTTTTAAAAAAACAACAGAAAACATAATTTACAATGTAATAGTCAAAACATGAGGAAAAAATAACACCAGAGACAAAATACTCTTGAAAATGGTTATATATATATATATATATATATATATACATATAGTCGAGTCGACTCTCCCGTCAGATCAGTTTCCAGATCAGTTTCAAAACCGACAGCCCGACACCAGCACATGAGATTTGATTATAGTGGTGAAGGCCTCGTGCAGGACCATCCACACTTTTGAAGGGACGAATACAGAGACCTGGTGCACTGAATGCCACAAGGTTCCCAAACGACCCTCCGCAGGTTTTGAATTCAGAGTTGTCCTTCTCCTAGACCAGTTGCCATCCAAGGCTATAGAACCCAGTCTGTCCTGCTATTTTACCCATAACTGGAGGGAGAGGAAGAGGATTCACACCTTTCCCAAGGGCATTAGCACGTAAGTGAATGTAATGGATTCGACTGGAATTCGAACTCGGCTCTGCGATTCCTCAATCCAAGCCGCTATCCATTACTCCACCGTGCCTATATATATTGTGGAATCCCTGACAACCGGACTAAGAAGTCTGAATATGAGGGGTTATATTTAGATTAAAATAAAAGAACTGAAATCAGATTTAACATTTATTTTCACTGTTTTACACTAAACAAACTAAGGCAATGGTGAGTTAAATATAACGGAATTGGTTTTAATGAAAAAAAAATATGTAATGTTAATAGAAATTCATTAAATTAAGTATGCCACGTATGGAAAACAAATAATGTAACGAGGATTTTTTTAATCGCTGTTGCATGATGATTCTTTCTCTTCTAATGTCATTCTCAACTTTTTCTGCATTTCGTTTTGCTTTTGTTCTTGAAATTTTTTTAAACGGAAGAGGCTTTTTAAATCTGCATGCGTTATTGCAATCATCATCGCTGAATGCCGGCTTTCTTTCCATAAAACTGACAACCTTTTCAATAGCTTTTTCAATTTCAGTCCAGGTTTCATCGCAATCATGCATCTCCTTGCTACCTGTGTCTCATTGCAGATGTGTCTCGTTGTCATCCTTTCCTCTTATTCCCATCACCTTTAGCCATTAGGGTGAAATAAGCATATGCAATTATCCAATGTAAATTTCCCGAAAAACAGAAATTTCCAATCAGTTACATATCATTCAAATAGTTCAAATATACACATCAAAATCATGTCCGGATATGTGGTATTTCGGATATGAGGAATTATGGATATGAGGCACTCCGAATATGAGGGATTCCGGATATGAGGGATTCTACTGTATCTTAAAAATGTTTTAACAGAGTAAGGAAACGACACTGAAATTCGAAATCGTGTTGGAATAACAAATGTTGCGTTTTAAAGCTAAACAAAATATTAAGAAACATAATAATAATATAATAGACAAACAAAAGGAAGTTGATCCGCTGTATAAAATATCAATCCTCCTATATGACAGTGAAAACTGGACAATTTTTAGGACATATAATGAAGTATGTTTGCAAAATTTGACACTCAAAGAAGATATTGTAGGCCAAAGGGACAATAAAACATCAAGTAACCTCCAAAGCCAGCCTCTGTAAATGGATGACAAAATAAGGACTTGGAGGGACAGTAGAAAAATCTCCCAAAAACAACAAACTTTGTTAACCGCTAAAAAGGACAGGAAGTTTTGGAAAGCTTAAATTGCCCGCTGGGAAGTGACACGAGACATAAAAGAAGACAAAGAACTTAATGAGCACTGAGTATGGGATGATGAATGAAGAATAACGATCAGGAGATTGTAAGCATTCTTGAAATAAAAAAAGGAGGAGGAGAAAAACTTTAGCGTGGAGATGAAGAGAATGATGAACGATAAAGACAGATTTAAGAAAAAAAAAATGTTTTTCTTCCCATGTGAACAGGATCCTAAAAGCGCTATTCAGTAGCTCAAACAGTGTCTTCTCCGATATTATGGTAACAAAACAAAGGCTAGCAGAATGGCCCCCACGTCACATAGCAAAGAGTAATGTATTGCTAATACATTCTCCATACAAGTATCTCCAGCCTCTGTTGATACCATTTCCGCTACGACCAACACATTCCTTGGAAGACATTTTGGAGCCGATATTAAATAATTTCGAATAGAAAAGGCCAAGAATCAGGTAAGATGGCGATGCCAGGCGATGAATAAGATATTATCGCGTTTATAACGTTGTAAATCACATTCCTGTTTGATTTTTTTCTTCATTCTTTCATTCCTTCACCAGTTTATTTATTAATTCTCTCTTCCATTTACTAGCGCGTTCATTATATTCGTTCATTAATCGAATCGCTTATTCCATCATGGATGCGTCTGTAGCGACGTTGGAAGTAGAAGCGGCGTTCTAGATGCTTGTTGACCCCCACAAGAAGGTTCACTCATTCTTTGAGCGGCCGTTGATTCCATCCGGGGCCGGGGAAATCTCCACCCTGACCGTTGCTTTCTGTTTAGGAAATGCGATACTGGTTCATCAGCGTATTGGCTGGGGCATTTCGACCTGCTATAGTGGTTAGCAAGCTTGTATCGCTCTATCAGTTACGACTGTGAGTTCGATCCTCACTGTGTGCCCCACACTTTCGGCGCTTGTTCGACATCTACGCTATGCTTAGAAAAGGGAATTTCACGGTGGTAGAGTGGTTACTGTCTCAGTCAGTCAGTTATTTGCCATACGTGATTTTTTCCCGCAGTAGGTTGCCATTTCTTTCTGCGGTAGACCCGTTGCTATTCAAGTTCTGTCCTGCTATTTACCCATAGCTGGGAGAAGAAGAAGAGGATTCATACTTTTTCCAAGGGCATTAATACATAAGTGAATGTAACAGATTCAACTGGATTTCGAACTCGGCTCTCTGATTCCTCAATTCCGAGCCGCTATCATTACTCCACCGTTCCACGCTGTCTCGCTAGATCAATTACGACTGAGTAAAGAGTTCGATCTTTTCAGCTTTGTCACATCTAAGCTACACTTAGTATCAATATGTTCCACTTTTGGTCAAATATCACAACTTCAGGAATTTAAATCTAAAATTAAGACGTTGAGTTCTGTTTACCTTGTTATGTTAATCACTCTCAATCAAAATTGCTATTAATATTACTCGCATTTGTAAGAAAACATCTAAATAGTACTAAAGACTAGATTAATAGAGAAACCTTCAACAACAAACAAGAACGTTGGTAAAATGTCATGGAGTCTTGATAGATATATGATTCTTTATTTTTATTTGCCATGTCCTTTCGACACATAAGCGATTATGGCTCTCCACCTCCCTCTATCCCTTGCAGCTCTCAAAAAGTTCCTTTCTTCTGCTTCCACCCCCAGACCAGGTTCTCTTATCCACTTGCTTAATCCGGCCAGGTATGTCACGCATTGTTTTCCCTTGTCTCTCTTTCCCTCTATTCGACTCTTGAGTATCAGACTCTCCAGGCCCTCCTTCCTCATTATGTGCCCCTGAAACTTCAGCTGCCTTTTCCTGGTGTTAATTATAAGCCTCCTTCTTGTCTTCATCCTCTCTAAGACCTCATCGTTGCGCATACGCTCGGTCCATGATATCCTTAGCATCCTTCTGTAGGACCACATCTCCGTCGCCTCGAGTTTCTTCTTCATCTTTGAGGAAATCGTCCAACATTCGCTGCCGTAAAGAAGAACAGATATCACGTAGCAGCTCAGTACTCTTTTCTTTGTTACCAAAGAGATCATTCTGTCTCGCAATACTCTGCCCGGCTTTTGGAATGTGCCCTTAGCCATCCTAATACGTCTACGGATCTCAGTGTCGCACTTACCGTCCTTTGTCAAAACGCTTCCCAGATATTTAAACTTACGCGTTGCATGATTCTAGTGTTACCGACCTGAAAATCGCATTTCGGGCTCATCCTCTTACTGATGACCATGCATTCTGTTTTCTTATAGTTTATGCTTAGTCCCTTCTTCACACGCTCTGTCACTCCCTTCTGTAGAAGATTGTGTAATTTCTTTCCCGTGTCTGCTGTCGTTTCTGTGTCATCTGCGTATCTTATGTTGTTAAGGTTGTGGCCGCCAATGCTAAATCCCGGTAGGGTTTCCAATTCTCTCAGAATTGTTTCTCTGTATATGTTGAACAGGTCGGGTGAGAAGACGCATCTTTGCCTTACGCCCATACATGTTTAAAGACAAGTACCGTTCTTTTATTAAACAGACATTCACCCGCATACAATTCTAATATTGAGATTTTTTTCTTCAATAAATATTCTACACCTGTCAGTTCTTCTACATACAAAAGCTTTTGAATTATATTCCGCACAATTCGGAATATTTCCCAAATACTTATTTAACCTTGCCATAATTATTAGAAAATATCACCATTTTTTTAATATTTGTTTAAACTAAGCGAAAGGTTGTCATATCATTTGCCACTCGTTTTCAATTCATCTTATATAGACTTATTTCCTGATTATACCCAACTATTCTAGCCGTGGCTTGAAGTACGATATTACCCCCTCCCGACAACATTGACCTTGAATACCACCGACTAAGTGAATCAATATTGTATATAGTCTACGTAAACATTAGCCTATCAATCAGGTGTAGTCAGTGTATGAATGTGTTATCTACGTATCTCAGCCATAGATTTGGCTAGAGATGATTGTCATGCTATTCCTTCGAAGTATTCCCATGTATATGTTAGCCATTGCTGGTGATAATGGCGAGCATATTGCTAAACTTTCATCCTGTCGACATATGTTTGATCTCATTTCGAAGTGTGGTGTTTGTATACAGAAAGCCAGCATCTCCATCAAGTTATCGATTAGTATACTGGTACGTTCTACGAGGTGTTAAGTCTGAGGCCACTCTATACCTGACTACCGATAGTGTCTCCTCTGCGGATTCCTTGATGAATAAACTCACCACGTCCAGGTTCGCCATCTGTTTGAAATGGATGGGAACATATTTGATTATTTCCACAAAGTGGGCTGAGTTTCGGACATATTAGGGTGGTTTTCTTATTAATTGTTCAATTATATCTACAATGAAGCAACACACAGAGTGGCACACAGAGTCTTAGTTTGAGAGCAATATTATCTTTGTGAATTTGGAGGAGAACTTAAATGTGAGCTAGCTTGTTATAATAATGTGATAACAGACCTGTATGTCTTAGGTGGGAAGTGGTCCTTGTTCTTGATGAGGATCTGCAAAAATTTTATTTTCGTTTACATTGCTTGATTTTCTTTACCATTGCTACGAATTTCAACGCACGGCAGAGTAATGGATAGCGATTAGAATTGAGGAATTGGAAAGCCGATTTCAAATTCCAGTCGAATCCATTGCATTCACTTACGTGCTCATAATACCCTTGGAAAAGATATGAATCCTCCCTCCAGCTATGGTTAAATAGCAGGACAGACCGGGTTCTGTAGTCTTGGATTGCAACTGGTCTACTAATGACAGAAAGCAATGGCAAGCTCCTGCGGGAAAAATTCTGCCTTGTCAGTAATGTATCGAAAGATAGATGATCGCCTAAACATGTATCACGCATGGTACATAACTGACTGGCCATTTCTAATGCGGTTTTCCATTTTGCACGCCTTGGCTTTCTTCATTATCTGCCCCACTTCCAATCTTAGCTCATCCGCCCGAGTCTGAGAAATGTTCAAGGCTATTTCCTCGATCCCATTATGGTATACGCCTGATGGTTGTTGCGAAGTTGGGACCATTGTTCTGTACTGACTCCTCGGAGGCACTCAGCTGGTATTGACTCATGTTGATTACGACCTTCAGCGAGGGTTGTTGGACCTTGTGCGTCACCTGATATTTCAATATGTTCAATTTGTTGACTGCATCAAATTCGTTTCTGCAGGATTTGTCCAAATCATGCAGGATTCCGTTTCAGTCACTTCGTCGGTAATTCTGCTGAAGAAGACCGCGAACATTTTTTTTTTTACCCAGCGATTGTAATATGAGCTCTGGCAAAAAAAAAGAAAAAAAAAACAATTACTGAGACATTAGTTTTATAAGTCAAAAAAATTTAAAAGGATACATGGCCTCATGGATAAAAGCGTTTGCTGAAGTAATCCAAACAGTTGTAAGTTCAATACCTGGCCACAGCCAAGGTGAACAATAACTTTGATAAATAACAGAAAATGAGATATCCAGAAAAGGCATGGCACGTGGAAATAGAACAATCTACGACATAGGACGAAATAATGGGTTCGATCGAAATTACAAATTATATCACCTGAACAAAGATGTCGCACACTACGTCGTGAACATGTCAATAAAGTTGAGGACAACAGTCCGAACAATGTAATTAGTGTAAATAAATACTTTCACGATAATTGTTCGGACGAACTCTTCGCTATGGTACCTAGACTTTGTGAATTTAAGCGCAGTAATAAATTGGCAATAAGGTGTCATCAATTTACAGTTGAATTGTCTAGATTAAACTGTAAGTTTTATACTATCAGTTTCTTTTCTAACACATCTCACTATCTTCTCAATCTATTCTGCATCCATGTTTTCTGACTAATAATTGATCTTTCAAAATTTAAATGCAATGTCAATAGATATTTACTGTCTTTCTGATTGCATTTCAAAAATGGCTTCTTAATCTTAACGACTCTAAAACTAAACCGTTTCTGTAAATTATCTGAAAGCCGCCTTTTTGGTTTCCATCCGTATGGCTGATGCTAACCTCCAGAAGAGTGACTCGTTGGAGGTTCTCGGGTTAACATTCTCGGCTGACATGAAATGGAGAGACTATATTGAATCCATTTTTAAGTCATTTCCTAAGAAAGTTGGTCCTCTGGTTCGTGCTAGACAATTTTTCTCTCCAGAATCTGTCTTACATATCTATAATCCACCATTCCACCAATGCTTAGAATATTGCTTCCACACATGGCCATCAGTTGGCTATATGTAAACATCAGTTCTACGGTAACAGTTTTCTTTTTCTCGCACTTTTTTCCGGATTTTTGCTTTCAAGATGAATTCGATCTTCAAAAACTTAAATGCAATGTTAATCGTTATCTACTGTCTTCCTGATTACTCATCTATAATACGCACTCCTTAACCCATTAACTGCCAAATTTTGTTAATGCGCATTCTTGGCCCAGGCAGATGTCTTAGGAGTTTATTTATTCCTTATGTTTAATTTCAGTAGTTACCATTGTCGTTTTTATAAACTCGAACATCAAATATATATATGTGTATAAAACATCAAAACATAATATTGATTAGAAATAATAAAAAAAAATACTTTTCAAAATAGTCATTATTTTTCTACTCGTGAAATGTAAAATTACGACAGAAAGTGCCTTAAACGGCTAATAATAAAAACTTAAAGGTAAGTTAAGTGTTGTAAAATATACCTCTGCAAATGCAATGTATGTAAGCAATTCAATGTAAATACAAGGAATAACATGTAGTGAGTTTAATTTTAACAGATCACAAATGGATGTCATGGCAGGTAATGGGTTAATAATGATCTGTTTTCTAATTCTTTCATACCCAGTAATCCGTGTCTTTGTAGCCTTGCATGGTATGAGTTTTATTAAACACACACACACACACACACACACATATATATATATATATATATATATATATATATATATATATATATATATATATATATATATATATATATATATATATATAAGGTGTCCATAAAGTTTAAAAAATTTATAACTTTATTTGTATTTGCGATAGAAATAATTTGTAAAAAGTATTAGAAAAGAAGTAAATCGATATTTTTTTTAATGTTTTATTGAAATTTTATTTAAGTTTCCACATGTCCTCCATCATTAGCAATACAAAGGGTAATACGATTTTGAAGTTCACGAAAATATTTGCAAACGGATTTACAGTAATGCCTGAAATCACATTAGTTATTTTAGCTATACTTAAAACTAGGTACATTAAACTTTATAACATTTTTTATAGATTATTTCTATCGCAAATATAAATAAAGTTATAAATTTTTTAACGTGCACACACATTTTATGGACACTCTGATATGTAGCGGGAGATCTATTTCAACCGCCGAAAAATACGTCACTGATAAGTCGGTGTATAGACTGAGTTCATGTCGGAATTAGAAATTTAACTTTGACAGCTGTCGAAAAATTGATACAGAATTTAGCCATTTCGCCGTTTCACTCAGACGAAATTACCGAGACGTTGATTAGGGAAGGATGGAACATATTAGCCTTAAAGGAAAGAGGTTTTATAAAATTAAACCCGGATATTAACTTCATGACATTAAATTGCGGTTATATGAAAAATGAAGAGTTAATAAGACTGACGTAGTTTTCGTCGGTTGAAATAGATATATCACTCCCCCTCCACTATGAGGTAATTTTATATTTTCTTGTGTAATACTATTTATATGGTCTGTTACAATAAATACATTCAGCTATTTTTTCGATCAGTTATATTATTTTATATTACTAGGTCCACTTGGATTGTATACCAACGGATTTATTACCTTTACTATATATATATATATATATATATATATATATATATATGTTAAAAAGAAGAGAAGAGAGGTGCCGCAAACGTTTTGGGTTGTAATGTGGATTTATTTAGAAAAAAAAATATTATGCTTGGTTTTACATAATTTTACTACACGTGTTTCTGGTCTCGCGACCGTCTTCAGGTAAAAGCGGAGATTTCCACATATTATCAGAAATAATTAATTTTTCCTTATGTTCAATGTTAAATATTCTCGATATGAGACATTCTCTGTTTGTGTGTTGGTAATCCGAATTTCTTTCTTTTCATAAATAAATCCACATTACAACCAAAAACGTTTGCGGCACCTCTCTTCTCTTCTTTTAATATACATACTTTTCTCTCGTTGGAACCACTAACATATTTCTTTTATATATATTATTTTATATATATATATATATATATATATATATATATATATATATATATATATGTAAGCAAACATTTGGATATAGATCCGACAGTATGAAGAAAAATATATGGAAAAACAAAAATCCGAATATGCAAATATGCTGTTTTAATGTTATTTCAATGTCAACGTCAGACGTTTCGGTGTAGTAGACCTTCTTCAGGACATAATTATTAAAACATAATTAACATTAGACGATATTCAAATAAACATGAAAAGACGATAGACATAAGAGCAAAAGTAATCAAAACAGAATTAATTAATTAATTATGATTTAATAACATTAAAACAGCATATTTGCATATTCGGATTTTTGTTTTTCCATATATTTTCTTCATATATATATATATATATATATATATATATATATATATATATATATATACATACATACGTACATATAAACAAATAGGTATGAGCAGAATGAGGCAGATTTTTGATTTCGTATTTTATTAATTATTTTCCCTGGAATAATGAATACATTGAGCTTTTTTGTGGATCAGTTTTAATAATTATATTACTAGGATCCACTTGGATTATATACCGTACATATACATGTACATATATATGTGTGGGTGTGTCTGTTTGTGTGTGCGTGCGTGTGTTTTTAACAATAAAAATATTGAAAAATTAAAAAGTTAAAATTTTTAGACACACTCGGTTGTATATTAATATTTTTTGTTTTATTATTTCTAATTAGGTTCCTCGACTAGTTTCGGCCATCATGTCCATCATCAGGAGAATAAAATCCTGCTTGTTAGTATCAGTGAACTAGAGGAATGAATAACTTTCTGAAGAAAATGAACTTTATCTGTAGTTTTCATTTGTTTTTATCGTTAATTTTGGCCAGTCCTTGTGTTGGTCATACTGCCTCTTTTAAGCTGTTTTTAAGATCTTGTCTGGGGAGATTCATGCAACTCAGAATTCTTTTGGTCGTTTTGACAGTTTTATTGGTTGCTGGGAATTAGATGTGTGGGTTTTCGGGAGCGAAATAAGGAACCTACTACTTTCCCAGAAATTTTTAACGATTATATATTTATATATATATACATAATTATTTGATCGAAAATTATAATATAAATATGTTATAAAATCACCACAAAAATAGCCATTTTGTTTCAACACTTAAAACCCTTTATTCTACATTCAACACCATCACTTGATAAGACACTAGAAGTGTTGAAACAAAATGGCTATTTTTGTAGTGATTTTATAACATATTTATGTTATAATTTTCGAATAAATAATTATATTTGCTGTACTTTGTATTGAGTACTCTTTTAAAAATAGTATTTGTCGGTTACTGGAATTTATTCTGTATACTCCAGTCCTATATATATATATATATATATATATATATATATATATATATATATATATATATATATGTATATGAAGAAAATATACGGAGAAACAAAAAACTTATATTTTTCGTATAAGCTTGAAGTCTTCCATGTTATACTAGGATTTTTGTTTGTTTTTCCGTATATTTTTCTTCATACTGTCGGATCTATATCCATATATTTGCTTACATATATATATATACATATACGGTTCATCGTTAAGAATTCCTGGGTAAATGTTCGGTTCATTATTCCGCACCCGAAAATCTCTTACCTAGAGCCAGATCATACCAAAAATCGTAGCTGCCATATTTAGGCCGGGACTGCCCATATATTTCCATTCAGGTTTGACAGAGTTTCACAGCGTTTACACGATTTTGTCGACGCGGGTACGTCACAAGCATATGGATTCTCTGTCGCTATTTGACGAGCTGCATATCCTACACCAACCAGTTCAGACCTTCACACCATCTACCATCCTTAATCCCATTGTATTCTATTGGTAAGGAAGAAATTCCACAGAGACAACTCCCCAAATGCGGCTGCTTCGTGGAACATATTCCCGAATGTTTGTACTCCTTACCGCTACAATCACAAGTCTATGGTCAACCGTAATCTATTCTTCATATGAAAATCTACAGTTATTACGTCCATAAAACAACACCATTTACTAACCATCTACGTAGAAATATCCATTGGGTCTTGTATTGGGTTAGCAATAGCATAAAAATACTTTGAGTTCACGCATTTATGGTGGAATAGATTTAAGCCCTTTCGTTGTTTAATATGATCGAACTCAATAATTGTAAGTTAGTTAACTGACACACGTAATACACGATTGGGTGATCATGTCTGTTTAGATCCATGACTGACTTTGCTAGAAGGTTTTACCGAAGCAGAGGTTGCCTTCTGTGGCATGCTGGTTTCCAACCAAGGCACCACAGAGATCATTCCCTGCCCTCCATTAGAATGTCTGACGCTCAACTTCTCGAGAGCACCTCTCTACGGCTGCTCGGTCTCACGTTGACTGCTGACCTGAGATGGAACAAATACATTGAGTCAATTGCTTCGTCCACCGCAAGGAAAGTTGGCTCCCTGTGCCGCGCCAGGAAATTTTTCTCCCCGGAATCGATCCTTCAGATTTACAAATCAACAATTCGCCCTTGCATGGAGTATTGCTGCCATATATGGTCTGGAGCCCCTTCTGTTTGCCTCGTGGTTCTTGATAGGCTTCAGAGGTGGATAAGCAATATGGCCCTGATCTGGCATCTCGCCTACAGACGCTCTCTCACAGACGCGCCGTCGCCTCTCTCTGTCTTTTTTACAAATACTTTCATGGTAATTGCTCCGAGTAGCTGTTTTCGCTGGTTCCAAGAATTCATGAGTTCAAGCTACCTACGAGGCTGGCATCCCGCTCTCATCCCTTCACTATCGAAACTCCTAAATATAGCCGTCTCTTCTACTCTAATAGCTTCATGTCTCGCACCTCTCGCCTGTGGAACTCACTTCCCTATTCCCAAATCTTCTGTAACCCCTTGCGTCCTAGTGGCTTCTCGCCTTGCTTGGGGTGAAACGCTTAATATATATATATATATATATATATATATATATATATATATATATATATATTTTCCTTAATATATATATATATAATACAGATTTCCTTAACTTTGGGAAGAGGTGGATTTATAACTTTCCCAACTTTAATTGCACGTAAGTGAGATAACGTACTGGAATTGGAACTCGGCTCTCCTACGATAATTCCGAGTCATTACTCATTATACCACACCCATACACACACATTCAAGCTTACAGCACCTGATATTTTCAAGCCATCGCCAATCTAGGTACAAGGCAGGAGTTCCCGCAGTAGGTTGCCGTTTCTTTCTGTTTAGTCTAGTTTCGAACCAGGGCTATAGAACCCGGGATTCCCTGGTATTTAACCCATAGCTGGAGAGGGAAGAGATGGATCCATACTTTTCCCAAAGGTATTTGTAAATGAATCTAACGACCTCGACTTGTATTCGAACTTCTCGATTTTTCATTGCCTCACAACGCACAATAAGAGCTAAAAAAATATTTCCCTTCTAGGATAACTTTTTCGAATTGATATTTTGTTTAGCGGTTTACTAAAATTAGTCCTCCGACGTGTTTTTCTAATTCAGTGTATTTATAAAAGCAAGCCTGACTTTGCTATGCTAAGTGAGACGTGATTAAGTCTGTGTGTCCGGTTCTTCAGATTCGTGTGTCGTCGAATAATCGTTACAGTGGCCAGCGGATAAGTATTTCTACATATGCCGCCTTCTTTTATCGTTGTGCGTTTGGTATCGTCAGGTACACATTAACCAAGTCGAGATATTTATACAGGTAAGGCAGCAGGTGTCTTCTCGGTATTTTGTAAGTCGGGAGCAGGGTACAGAAGAACGGTCTGTAATCATATTAATTTGGCAACGCCGATAAGGTAAGTCGTCTTCGTCTCCCCTCGACCTGATCTTCGTTTCCCCAAAACAACCATTCAACTTTTGCCTTCAGAGAGAGAAAGCAAGAGATAAAAAGCGAGAGAGGGGGAAAAAGCGTGAGGAAAAAGGGGGAAAGCGAGAGGAAGAGAGAGCAAGAGGGAGAAACAGGGAAAGCGAAAGAGAGAGAAAGCGTGAGAGAGAGAGGGGGGAGAGTTTGAGAGAGAGAAAATGAGAGAGTGAAAGCTTGAGAGAAAATGAGAGAGTGAAAGCGTGACAGCGAGAGAAAGTGTGAGAGAGAGTGACAAAATGCGAGAGGGAGAGAGAAAGCGTATGAGAGAGAGAGAGAGGGAAGGCGAAGGGGGCGAGCTTGAGAGAGAGAAAATGAGAGAGTGAAAGCTTGAGAGAGAGAAAGCTTGAGAGAGAGAAAGCTTGAGAGAGAGAAAGCTTGAGAGAGAGAAAATGAGAGAGTGAAAGCGTGACAGTGAGAGAAAGTGTGAGAGAGAGTGACAACATGGGAGACGGAGAGAGAAAGCGTATGAGAGAGAGAGAGAGAGAGAGAGGGAAGGCGAAGGGGGCGAGCTTGAGAGAGAGAAAATGAGAGAGTGAAAGCTTGAGAGAGAGAAAGCTTGAGAGAGAGAAAATGAGAGAGTGAAAGCGTGATAGCGAGAGAAAGTGTGAGAGAGAGTGACAACATGCGAGAGGGAGAGAGAAAACGTATGAGAGAGACAGGGAAGGCGAAGGGGGAGAGCGACAGACAGAGTGAGCTTGAACCCAGTGATGCACTGACCTCCGAACACTCCGACCCCGCCATGGGAACAGGGGAGAGAGAGGGAAAAAAAAGAGAGAGTGAAAACGTGATAGAGAGTGAAAGCGTGTGAGAAAGAGGGAAAGTGAGAGAGAGTGAGTGAGGGAGAAAGCGTATGAGATAGACACAAGAGGAGTGAGTGAAAAAGTGTGGGGGGGTGTACCCGGTGATACAGTGGCCTCCCTGCACACCATACCCGGCATGGTAACAGGAGAGAAAGAACGATTTCAAGTCGAAAGACGGCTGTGTTAATGAATGCCGATTTGCAAGCTGGGACATTGACGGATTTGGTCTTGCTGTCCACTTGGCACAAAGTACTAGTCACGTGATTAAACGGACAAGCTTGGCGTAAATCTCCCACCAGAGATTCGCCTTCACCGAGTTCCCGTTGTCTCTTCCCGTCTTTCTTTTTTGTTTCCATTTTAAACAAAGTCTGTGGTCTTTCTCAGCAGAGAACAACTCAAAAAATTACACAAATAAATAGAATAAAATACTAAAATGATCATTTTAACCTAACGATTAATCAATGATTACAAAGTTCGATTTTATTAGGAAATATTTGTCAAACTTATGTAAAAGGAGGTGCTGAAAATCTAAGAAATTCTTTCAAAGAAATTCATTTAAAAAAAATCTTTAATTTCTGGTCAAAATTCTCTTTTCTTGTTATTTTTGCCATCAGATATAAAGGCAAGGTGGAGTAATGGATAGCGACTCGGATTGAGGAATCGGAGAGCCGAGTTCGCAATTCCAGTCGAATCTGTTACATTCACTTACCTTGGAAAAGTTAAGATTCCTCTTCTTCTTCCCTCGGCTACGAGTAAATAGCAAGACAGGCCGGGTTCTCGCTGGAGTACTGTAGAAAGAAATGGCAACCGACTGTGAGAAAAACAAAAAACTGTCTCGTCAGTCATGATTACCTAAGCACGTAATTGTCGTTCCAATTTTCTGGGGGAGGGTTTCAGGTGAGGAGGGAAATGTTTTACTTTCTCCTGTTTTTATTTCTATTTATAGAATTTGGAGCCCATCATGAGTGTCAAAAAGTGCGATGAATCTTATATTCAATATCGATTCACCCTGAACTTTTATTGGACTTTTTCTTTATTAAACTACAATCGACCCATGGCATGCTGTTGAACGCTTTGAGTATTGAATTATGCTTCACTTTATTTATTTGATAATTAGTTAGGAATTAAATCAAATTACTTTCCCGTATCTTCACTGAAGTTATGCTACGTTGAGCCTGGTCAGTAGCAACTTGATGCTGGTATTTTTACTCGTCATTTTATTAAAAAACATGTATTTTTGGTAATTGTTATATAAAATATATTGCTTGTATTTTTACTAGTTATTTTATTAAAAATATATTTTTTTGGTAATTTTATATAAATATATATTGCTGGTATTTGTACTGGTCATTTTATTAAAAATATGTATTTCTGGTAATTTTTATATAAAATATATTGCTGTTATTTTTACTATAAAGATTTTTGTATTTTCTGAGAGTTTTCTTTTGGAGTTCACAATTTACTCCTGGCTCGGAGTCTAGTAAGTGCAACCATCCATTTCAGGATCGGTTGAGAACAACAGCAATTAAGATGTCGCCCCCACGCACCTTCAAATCTTCAATTTCTAGATCAGAGTTCCTGCTGCTGGATGTTGTTTATGTCTTACCTAGGACTACTTACAATGTAAATATATTTTCTGGTTTTTAATAACCTGAAAACGGTTGATAAGCCGTACAAAACGTACCAATTAATCAAAAAACAATTGATTACTTTTTTTAATTACACGTGTACTATTTCCTTCATTATAAGTTTAAGTGAAACACTAAGATGCAAAGACGCATTTTGATGGCCAAAGATCCATTTAAAAAGCTAAGCAGAGAATTAAGAGACAGGAAACCTTCGTTAGAAACAAAGAGAAGATTACAGAACTGTTGTATCCTTAAAGAGGTTACAAACAGACAAAGGTGTTACTCGAATGAAGGAACAGCAACATGTGCGTAGATGAAAGAAGAGAAAGAAGTTTATTGCAAAAGAGAATACACTATTGAAAGATGGGAAATCAAGTGGAAGGCTAGTAATTCCCGAAGCAAAGTTATTAAGCTCACAGGATGTAGGCAGAATGTGGCACAAAGCAAAAAGCCTTCTTAAATCCGGGGTAAAAACGAGCCCGTGGGCTCGTGCAATAATTCACCGTATACACAAGGTTAGGTAGCTATCTTCCACCCCATAGCCTCATCTGGGTTCCTCTCTGCTCAGTTCGGACAGCACAGCTGGAGACGTATCTTTAATTGTCAAAGCAAGGATATTTGCCAACAAGCCCACGCGGTCAGATGTGGCTCAATGCGCCATTTAACTTAGACCCCGTAAAAACAGGGTCGTCTAGCTGTCTACCACCCCAGACGAGACTTTGCCCTTCGGCATAGCCTCGTCCGGGTTCCTCTCTGTCTGAAAGCAGAGTCCCACAAGCTCAGATGGAGACAAATCTCCAACAAATTGGGGAAGCAAGGTTATTTACCCAACCACTCCCGAGAGGTAGGACGTGGCAAAAGGCCGTTTTTAATGCGGGGTTAAAAGCGAGCCCGTAGACCCCGTAAAAACCGGGGTTGGGTAGCTATCTACCACCCCATACGAGACTCTGCCCTTTGGCATAGCTTCGTCTGGGTTCCTCTCTAAGGCTCGAAGGAGACCGAAATAATCGCCAACCGCCTCACGCTGGATGTATCTCCGAATAATTGCCCGTAGCAAGGCTATTTGCCAATCGCCCCAGACAGACTCAGATGGCATAGGACCAAGCCGAAAGCAGAGAGTTCGACAAAGCTCACGTCTCCAAACAAATTGGCGATCCGGGTTATTTACCTCACCCCTCTCGCGAGGTCAGGGCAAAAAATTCCCCGGTTAAAACGACCCCCGTAAAAACCGGGGTTCTGTAGCTGTCTACCATCCCAGACGAGACTCTGCCCTTCGGCATAGCCTCATTTGGATTCCTCTCCGCCCGAAAGCAGAGAGTTCGACAAACACAGCTGGAAATGAATCAGAGGATGCTGAGGATAACATGGACGGAACATGTGAGCAACGACGAAGTTTTAGAGAAAAGGAAACTTTTACTTCATATCAAGAAGAAGCAGTTGAAATTTGCTGGGCATGTAAAGTGGAATGGCTTGGAAAATATGAATGCTGACAGGACAGTCAGAAGAAAGAAGGGACAGAGGAAAACATCGGGTAACATACAGGATGAACTTGAGAAAATGGATGACAGAGTAGGTTTTGGGGAAAGTAACAAAATATCAAAATTTATTAAGAGCTACAAGAGACAGAAAAATATGGATGGCTATAATCCCTACATCCTGAAGGGCCACGGAACACAAAGATATATCGTATATAGTCGAGTATGAATAATGTTATGGTAATTTACCCACGCACGCATGCACTCTTCAATCTATAAACAGGCAAAGGTACTGCCTTTTTGGAGAGGGAAATTTCCAGCAGTCAGCTCTGAGTATCGTACCGAACATTCTTTCTGTAACACTCTCGTTTGTATGTTTGTATTACTGTTTCAGTTATTATATTTGTTTAACTCAATTCGTCTCTTGTGTCTTTATTTCTGTCCCAAACAAGGCCACAACAGATAAGAATCCGAAACTGATGGGATAAAGGACAAGTAGGAAACAGATCTTAATCTAACATGATTCACTTTATTAAGGCATCGTAAAATCATTAGCAAGACATTCACATTTTACTTTTTCGTATATAAATGATGTCCAGAATAGTCCTGACGGTGGAAATTTCCCATGGTATATAATAAATGGACCCGTTCAAATAAACATTATTGATTCCTCGAACAAAATGACACTGTCGCAAAGAAAACTATTTAACAAATAATAACGCTGTCGATTCGATAATTTCTCTCTGAATTGGTATATCACCTCGGGTTATACACCAAAGAAAGCGGCCGGAAAGAACTCCAAAATTGGCGCGGAACACCTAACAGGACTTGGGGTGAATCAATGAAATCAGGCAGTCATCAACCCTTGTGAAATGAAGTAAGATTAGTGGAAGAAAAGAAACACTGAGGAGTCAAACGCCTGAAAGAATCAAAGCATATGGTAGGCTACGAGGACCATCTTAGTAGATCTAGTATAGAAAAACACTCTTGTGCAAATTAATTGAAATAACCGCTTTAGTTTTCTTTCTTTCACCATACGGCCAGTTTTAGAGCCCCTGTTATGACATGGTGTAATCGACTTCTATTTTTTCCTCAGATTAGGTAATTTGCAGAGGTGTTCAGTAATATGAATCTATTTTCGGGGTGTATTAAAAAATTCGTTTGGCCTTGAAAAATATTGCCTCATCCGTGACTGTATCAGATTTTTATCTCGCCCAAACACTATTGTCACGACTGTCGATTAGTTGTCCTGCGGCCACTGTTTGCAATGGACGTTACTCCAAGTAAGCGCATGAATATGGTATATGCTGCATGAACACATTAGCAAGCCTTACCAGTGAGCAAACCAAAGTACTATAGATTGGCTTGGAAACTCTTCTGATTTAAACCCAATCGAGAATCTGTGGTCAATCTGCAATGAACGACTTCCTGGAATGGACATACGAATTACTAATATGTGCACTGGGTCATGTTTCATTGGAAAAGATACGAAGAAACAAATTAACGGAATTATTCGTTTTGCTTCAATTAATTTGCACAAGGGTGTATGGGTATAAAAATAAAAAATAAAACATTATTAAACAGAGGAACAATGGAAGGAATAGTAATTAAAAAGGCCGAAGATGACAATTGAAGATCAAATTTGACTACGAGGAACCTCTTAGTGGGCCTGGCATTGAAATAAATATGATATGGGAGGTGTTAACAAATGAAGAAAATATAAATTACTGCAGGGATTCAACAACTTCAGTAATAAAAAGGAAAACTCGGTGAGAGCAATGTCGAGCGTTATGCAGCAGCGGCAGCACTCATCAGCAGGCAGATTATGTTTAATGCTACAAGTTCCAACAAGATAGTACTCTAATGAATTAAAGTGTTAATTCATGAATTTGGGACAGTAATCTTTGAGTACTTGGACTAAAGAGAAAATTATTAAATAAGAACTAAACGACATATCCCTGGAAATGGCTAAGGTACAGTTTGAAATTCAATGAATGATATCCACATTGACATGCATCCGAGAAGGAGGGTACCACAGTTTAAACACTGTGATAAAATTGAGAGCAATAGTCATTATGTATATAATGCAAGAATATACGTGCTGTACGAAAAATAAAAAATAAAAACGACAAAATAAGCACCATGCCAAGAAGAGAAAAATTGGTGGAATTAATTTAATTGGGATACTTATATTTTGTACATGATACTCTCGCATAATTAAATATTTCTGTGTATATATATATATATATATATCTATTGTGTGGTGCGTAATTATCAGGTGTTTTTAAACAATATTTATTATGAAAAAAGAAACATGACAATTCAACAATAATATTCTTAAATGATTATTCCGGAGCGCATGATTATCGACACGCACTTTTAGAACCTGAAAATAAAATATTTTTATTAAAAAAAGTAAACTAAACAATTTTTATTAACAAATAACTCGCCTACAAAAACGCCTGATAATTATGCACCAACCCATAATAATTGTTTCATGGATATGAATTTCCCCATTAGTATCAATTTATTTCATATTAATTTAATTAATCTTAGCGCTATTAACCTGGTCTCAATTCTTGGAACTTTTGTACGAAGTTATTGTTGCGATTCAAGCATGATAATATCAACTAAGATGAAGACTATACCCCGAGTGCTCATAAATGTCACTACATAAACAACGTTTCGGCTGTTGTATCTCGGACACGCTTCAGGTGTTTTTAGATCCGGATAACGTACAAGGGATTTCGGTATGTACACTTTATTCTATTTACGGTGATACATTGTTCTCATTCCACTGCCAGTATCAAAGGGTATAGCATCTTTGTTAATTGTTCAGTTATTGCGAATGTTGTTTCGACTAATTTAAACTTAAATTCGCTGGAGGCCTGTACAATCCACTTTACTTAGAATGAGGTCAAGTTTTAAGAGAATGAATTACTGAAACTTCCTAACAATAACGAAGTACATAATTTGTACAAATTGGTAGAATTTATGTACAATTATATGGATATTGCTTTAGAAATTCACATAAAATCATCCACAGACAGACTATTTCTTTGTATCACAGGTCATCAGTGTGGCTAGACAACGATCGCTTCATACCGGGACCGATATCAGTCGGAGATTCTAAGCCCTATGACATCGACGCTCGGCAGAGAGAAAGTCGGATTTTTGCGTATTTATTTCTTATAAACACACCAGTCACTTAGAGAACTCAATCGGATTGGAGAGTCTTGCATTATCAGCAGTAGTAGTAATTGTTAACAAATTTGCTTTACTTATATATATATATATATATATATATATATATATATATATATATATATATATATATGCTTAAACGCTAATATTCCATGGTCATAATTTATTCCATTGGAATCGTAAATGCGATCAATTCATCAGACCTACAAATTTAAAAAGAAAACAGAAAAAACAACTACGGGAATAAAAAATAAAATTTAGTGAGAGTGTATGTATGAGAGTGTGGGACGAATGTTAGAGTAAATAAAAGCTATAGGGAGGGGTAACAGACGAGAGAAGAACAGGAAGGTCTAAAGATGAAGGAGGGATTAAAATTAAACAGAGAGAAGTTTTAAAGAGGGGAGTCAAAGACGGTTTAAAGTGAGAGAAATATGAATATTCTCGGATGTCTAATACGTTAAAGATTTACCGGAAAAGAGTATATATTTTGTGGTGACATACACACAATAGACGATATAATCTTAAAGATCAGAAGATGACAGAGGGAGAGGAAAAGAAAAGAAAAAGGAGTGGGGGAGATAGATGGGTGGGGGCAACTAAAAATCGAAGGGCATTTATAACAGGGCCGCTGTGTAATCAAGAAAATTTGACAAAAATAATATATATATATATATATATATATATATATATATATATATATGATAGACTCTCCCGTCGATTTCGAAGTATGAAGATGCGGCAACCTCATTTTGTTTTTATGTTTGTATTATGTGTGACACTTCAGTCCGGCTAGTGACCTACATACTAGTTTATATATTGCGTAGCAGCGAGTGTCTCTGGTCAAATCACCAGAAGTATTGATACTTTTCACCGTTGTCTTTCGACTCTTAAGCGGTCAATACGCCTGATATCGAAATTTCTGATACAACTCTGGCTCAAATATCTCCAGCTATTTCAATCCAGGAAAACTCGCTCGTGTTAGTATGTTTCAAATTGACAGCTGAGAGGTTACTGTATGGCCGTCCCACACCCTTTTGTCCACTGCCAAGGTGTCTATGCATGAAGACCTTAGATATTCTGTCGTCTCATCCTTGTAATAGGATCAACCCAACTAGGTTGTGACTGCGTCAGGAAAGTCTCAATTCCACCAATTTTGCATTTTGCGAAGTCAACGTTAGGCAGCATATATATATATATATATATATATATATATATATTTATAATAAGTTTTTTTTTTTGTGATATAGAATTTAATAATAGATCGGAAAAAGAACAATTTTATAAGGCATTTTTAAAAGGAAAAGCTAAAAAAAAAAAAAAAAAACAACCGGTTTCGTCCCAGGCCTTATCAATTTTATTTTTCTGCGAATAGAAAATTTAAAAAGCGTGTAAATTAAATTAACGAATGGAATGGAATGGAATATATATATATATATATATATATATATATATATAGAGAGAGAGAGAGAGAGAGAGAGAGAGAGAGAAAGAGAGAGAGAGCGAGTAAGAGAAAAAAAGAATGGGGACGTGGGCAAGTGGTTAGACCGCTAGATTCCCGCCCATCTGTTCAGGGTTCGAATTTCACCATAGTCAATTTGTCAGCCAGGTGACTTTATCGGCCAAGTGAGGTAATCCCCGCATGCGATATATTTCTGGAACCTTACTACGGTTTAATCCAAGCCTTTTGAGTGAAATTGAGTAGACGGAACAATTTTGAAAGCCGTTCTCTTCTATGATAGCACGAAGTTACAAGTCATCGTGATCGAGGGTTTGAGCGCACTGGCCTTGTTCAGGCTGCTGATCATACCAGATAATGCGTTCTTTTCCAGAAGCTGTAACTAAGGGCCGCTCAGAATAGTTGCAGTATAAACTACAAGCAACGTTTAATTATTAAATTGTTTATTTTCTACCGGCCTGAATATTCGAGAAATATTGTCCGGAGAGCGGGTATTTTTCGCTAATAAGATTTAAGATTTCTCGGATATTCAAGAGAGAGAGAGAGAGAGAGAGAGAGAGAGAGAGAGAGAGAGAGAGAGAGAGGAGGTAGTTCTTTTAATTTGTTTTTGGCTTATTTAATTAATTTTTTTATATTATTAAATTTTTTAATTTACCTTATTTTAGTGATGTTCGATATTATTATTATTGTTATTATTAATTTGAAATTGTGATGATTATTATAATGCGATGTTTAGTCTTGTTGTCTGAGATGACATGACTATTAGACATATTACTGTAACACTTTTAATTCTGATCACCTCCTCCCTTACCCAGTATATTAACTTATTCAGCCCTTTAAGGAAAAAAATGTTTCTAGGTCAACCGATCGACTCATCATTAATTCTTCTTTCTTTCTTTTTTTTCTTTCCCCCTCTCTCTCTACCTCCCTTCTCTCTTCTTCCTCTCTTCCCCCCTTTCTATCTTTCTTCCCTAATATTTCTTTTTGAATTTTATATTGAATTATTTTTTTTTTCCTTTTTTATTATAAAAAAAAAATCCTTTTTCTTTCTATTTTCCTCTCACTTTTCCTTTTGCCTGGGAAAATTGATTTCATTTCTAAAAAAAACCTTCGGTCTGAAATGATGCCTATTAAAATATATTCATGAAATGAATTATAACCAAAATAGATTTTTAAATATTGTCTTGACTTGTTATTATTACATTTCTCTGTTACTTACATTGTGCCCTCTTTGGATTAATGCCCTCCTTGGAATTATCCCTTCCAATTACCAATTGGTATTATATATATATATATATATATATATATATATATATATATATATATATATATATATATATATATATATATAATAATGCGATAATCTTAAGTGGCACTTAAGGCCCGCTAGTGATTTACAAAGGAGGCCGCAATATAGAGCAGTAATGAGGATGGTGTGATGAGATCACTGTTAGATTAGCTGGCCTTTTAGATCTTGCTCTCGCTTCTTGAAGACGATTCAGACAAGCAGATAGAAAACTTTATATATATATATATATATATATATATATATATATATATATATATAGTTTATGAAAACTAGGTAATCCGTATGGGTAAACCTAAGGAGGATAAAATCCAGAGAGCTCAATGTAAATCCAGAGCAAATAATTTAAATAAAAACAGACCACTTTAACGTTCCATGTAATAAATTATTTCACCACAGCCCTTTTAAAGGAATGCGGATCATCAGACTTCACTTCCAAAGGTTGAAACAAATATATATATATATATATATATATATATATATATATATATATATATATATATATATATATGGTAGTTGAAACAACAATATATAATATATATATATATATATATATATATATATATATATAGGGGTAATTGAAACAACAATATATACAATATATATATATATATATATATATATATATATATATATATATATATATATATATATATATTAGTTGTTGATTGATAGTTAGATAGAGTGGGTAATTTTGTGTGTTTCAAATGTTCTTTGAATTCAACCTATATAATTAGAGTTTTCTTTTTCTAAAATCGGTTTGAGGAAACATTCTGAGCATCTTATGAAACCTGTTCTTCAGAAATTCCTTCTTTTCTTTCCTCTTCGAGCGAAACGTGAGAGTGCTGCAAAACTATTATTCCTGCTCCAATCGGAGTCTTACCAAACCATTAATCCTCAAGTTGCCCACTAAGTTTTGTCTTGCACCAATCAACATGTAAGTGCGCAAGGCCCTCCGATTCGCAGACTGCTTGCAGCTTTCAGAACGAATATTATCTGATCGAAGAGGAAAATAACTGCTTCGGGGTTAATTCTTAGAAAAAAAAAAAAGATCAAAATGCCGTGGTTTATCGAAGCGGTTGGCGCCAAAACTATTTGGTTTGCTCGGCCAAGTTCTCTGCCCTTGGTATTTGCCATCAACTAGTTTGCTCTTCTCGAGGGCGCATCAATACCAGTTTTGTATTAACACATTGGCTTTACTTTTCTCTATTGTATTTTTCCCGGTGTTTTTAGTTTCTATTATTTTTTCTTCATGTTTTTATTCCTTTATGCTTTTGTGCATCATTTCGCCATTAGGAGTTTTTTCTCGTTTTCCTTCCCGCTGGAAACTAGCATGTCCACCGCCTGCAGACGTTTTATCGATCAAAAATGGTTACACTCCTTCTTATTCTTGCTTCCATAATACATTTTTTTCGACCACTTTCAACAATTTCCTAGTATTGTGGCGTTCTTTCTATTAAGAATGTGTCATCTTTGTTTCGATTTATTTTAACTGTTTCCGGTGCTATATTTTCTTTTCTTTCTTTTAATTGTTCGATTATCTATTTATTGCTTACAAATTGTAGGCGCGTTTCGTTTTATTTTTTCATCAATTTCTCTTTACTGTGTTTATAAAATCCCGTTTCTTTCATTCCGAAAATGACTGTCTTCATTTATTCATTCATTCTTTCTCTCTTTTTTTTCTTTCAAACAGGTTTCTTCCTCATTTATTTCGTATTTCTTTCGAAACAAACATTTATTTATTTATTCATTCTTCTTTTATTTCTGTATTTGAATAAACTTTCGTTAATTCATTTTTCATGTCTGACGTGTTGAAGAAATATCTAATTAATAGAAAATAGTAAACAGAAAATTATTAATTCATTCTTGCTTTTTTTTCCATCATTCTTTCTTATTGTAATCTTTATTAAATGGAGTTAAACTTTCTTTGGCCAATCTTTCGTTATGAAGAATATATTAGTTTACTAAATTCGTTAATGTATTTTTTATTTTGTAATTATTCCGTAATTTATTCCACATTTCTTGAATTTAATTTTCTTATTCTTTCTTTCTTTCTTTCTTTCTTAAGACATATCTAAATTTACTTATATTTGTTATCTTTTCCTTTTTTCATGATTTCTTCCGTTGATCCACTTCTTTCTCTCTTTCTTTCTTTTATCCTTAAGAAGACGAAATATCTTAATTTACCAATTCCTTTTTCTATTTTCATTCCTTTCCTGATTTCTTCCTTTAGTCTACCTCTTTCTGTCTTTCTTTCTTTCTTTCTTAAGAATAAGAAATATCTTAATTTATTAATTCCTTTTTTCTTTTTTAATTCATTCATTATTTCTTTCTTTATTCCACTTCTTTCTTTCTTTCTTCCTTATGAAGAAGAAATATCTTAATTTACTAATTCCTTCTTTTTCTTTACATTCTTTTATGATGTCTTTTCATTCTTTAATCCACTTCTTTTTTCGTTCTGTCTTTCTTAAGAAGAAGAAATATCTTCCTTCTTTGTCTTTTCATTCTTTCATGATTTCTTCCTTTCATTCTTTAAGTTCTTTCGTTTTTCTTAAAAAGAAAAAATATTTTAATTTAGTAATTTCTTCTTTCTCTTTTCATTCATTAAAGATGTCTTTAATCTCTTTCTTTCTTTCTCTCTTTCTTTCTTTCTTTCTTTCTGGAGAGGAAGACATATCTTAACTTACTAATTCCTTCTTTCTCTTTTTCCTTTCAAGAATAATCTACTTCTTTATTTCTTTCTTTTTTAAGAAGAAAAGAAATATATTTCATTTACTCATTCTCTTTTCATTCATTAAAGATATCTTTCTTTAATCAACTTCTTTCTCTCTTTTTTTCTTGAGGGGAAGAAATATCTTTACTAATACCATCTTTCTCTTTTCATTCTTTTATGATTTCTTCATTTCTTCCTTTAGTCAACTTCTTTTTTTTTTTTCTTTCTTTCTTTCTTTCTTTCTTTCTTTCTTTCTTAAGAAGAAATATCTTTAATTTTCTAATTAATTCTTTCTCTTTTCATTCATTCAAGATTTCTTCATTCGTTTTAAACCAGTTCTTTCTTTCTTATTTATTTATTTCATAAAGCAAAATAGAAGTAAAGAGAACCTTGTATTTTTTTATATAACAAAATTAATATATAAGTAAATCGATGTCTCTTAATAAAATACACTCGAACAAGAAATGCAATTTTTAGTGTTAGAATGTTATCATATCTATTATTAGTGCACCCAACGTCAGCAAGATCACATATGCAGACAACACGTTATTGTTAGCAGATAAAGAAAGAGGAATGCAGTTAAAGCGAGAAAAATTGTTTGGTTTGGTTCATTTTGTTTTAAAGCATATCAACCTCAATGGGTTATTTAATGACGACAAGATTTTTAGGATAGATTCGTATGAATAGAATATGTATTCTTTGCTTTAGATTGATTTGGTTTATTTTGCTTTACGGCATATCAACTTCAATGGGTTATTTATTGCCGACATTTGTAGGATAGATTCGTATGAATAGAATATGTATTCTTTGGTTTAGATTGGTTTGGTTTATTTTGTATTATGGCATATCAACCTCAATGGGTTATTTGATGCCGACAACATTTTTAGGATAGATTCGTATGAATAGAATATGCATGCCTTGGTTTAGATTGGTTTGGTTTATTTTGTTCTACGGCATATCAACTTCAATGGGTTATTTGATGCCGACAACATTTTTAGGATAGATTCGTATGAATAGAGTATGTATTTTTTGCTTTAGATTGGTTTGGTTTATTTTGTTTTACGGCATATCAACCTGAATGGGTTATTTAATGCCGAAAACATTTTTAGGATAGATTCTTATGAATAGAGTATGTATTCTTTGGTTTAGATTGGTTTGGTTTATTTTGTTTTACGGCATATCAACCTGAATGGGTTATTTGATGCCGACAACATTTTTAGGATAGATTCGTATGAATAGAATATGTATTCTTTGGTTTGGTTTATTTTCTTTTACGGCATAATGGGTTATTTAATGCCAATATTTTTTTTTTTTGCTGGTAATATTTTGTTTTGTCAAAAATCTGTTTCTGGTAATATTTTTCCTTCAAAATTCTATTGCTTGTAATAATTCTTTTCAAAAAACTATTGCTGGTAATAGTTAACTGTTTGCCCATAGCTGGGACCCTAACAGGTGCTACCACATCGGTTCAGGGTGGAGATGGGTACACCAGCAATTAAGAGGTGGTTCCACGCAAAACCTCCTGATCAGAGGCCTTGCTGCTGGACGTAGTTTATCGTCTTACCCAGGACGTGTATGTAGTTTAGGATAGATTCGTATGAATAGAATATGTGGGGCAGTAAAGCGAGAAAAAAGGAAAAAGTTCCGTTGTAAGAAGATATGATGTATGGTCACTAGCAAAAGAGACAACCGAATACTCGTGTTACAAACTGGGAACATCAAAATAAAGAAAGCGCCCAATGGGAAGTGTTATAACAAACGATAAGTAACGCGACACGGCACTCTGAATATTCGCTGGAATGGCGAAAGATGCCTTATAGAAACTAAGTATAATATTAAGAAACAAGAGAATTTCGTTGCTAACAAAGATAATGAGAAAAGTCCGGTCATTAGAGATGCTGTTATGTGAAAGGAGGCTACCAATAGCATCAACGCGATGTCTGAGCAATGAAGTACCTTTGAAGGAATATAGGAACGAAAAAGATAATTTTGCTTTGGATAAGAAAAGAAAAATCAGCAGACATTTCTTAGACTCATAACACAGAAAAAGAGCTTTGCACTCAGATGGCCTATTGATAGCAAGAGAAGCAAGGCCCAAGAGCGTTTAACATCACTAATTAAATTTTTGTAAATGGATGTTACAGCAGGAACGGAGACTGGTTGTAAGGGTTCAAAATTTGATTATTGTTACAAAGGATAGGGATTCGTGGAGGGCCATGATCGAGTTACCAGACACATAAAACATCGAACGCTTGCAGGGAACGATTTCAAGATCCATTTAAGAGATATTTAATCCAAAAGACAAAGACAAAATGCAATTCACAAAACTACTTAAGGCGAAAAGAATATATATATATATATATATATATATATATATATATATATTTTTCACGCTTTTGCCATCGTCAGACAAACTGATTAATTTTTTTAAAAATTTTAGGTTTATGTAGATTGCGTGTATTGGTGTTATTATGTGAGTGGGGGGAATCGTCGTCGTGATGTCATCATGCTAACGCAAACATGCATGTCGGTACATCAGATGAGGCACACAGACTCACATACACACTTGGTCGTCCGTCGGGACTCATACATATATAAACATATGTGGACAGTTTCGGATTTGACATATGTATGTATATGGGTGGTGTTGCGTCTATACATTCGCATTTGTATGTTGAAATTCAAAGATTGGAAGTGTAGCGAAAATTTCTCGTGAATATGTTAGCGCTTTCTAATAAGTACCGAGCATATAATATATAAATAATATATATATATATATATATATATATATATATATATATTTATATTTTTATATTTACACACACACGTGTGTGTGTGCGTTAGAACTTTATTGAGAACTTCAATGACATTTCGTAGACAAAACTCGTTGAAAGTCAGCGACGGTTTTTCTTTCCCTTGAAGTCAAAGGTTTTCGGAGTGCCAGCAATTTTCAAGTAGTTTATCAGGCCAGATCATGTGCTCTCTCCAAGACTATAGTTGAAGTCTGTTCAGTATTGTTGCAATATAAGACCGGTTCAATGAAGAAAGTCAGATATACTTGAATATGTGTCTGCAAGAGGAATTAGCTTGAAAACTTGGCATCTTATCATAGATGTTTTAAGTCTGTAGACATGTAGTTCATTGATTTGATTTGATTTTGAAGGCTTTTAATCAGCCATTTTACAGATACAGTATCTGTCTATATTTCTGAGACGATGTATTCTGTATACTATTTGCATTATTCGGACTATTGTCACCATCTTGGTCGCCATATTTATTACAATATTATGGCCGTTGTTTGCTCCAACCTTCTTCAGGGGGTTTATACAAGGTAACCAAAAAAGTTCTGTCCGCTTTTTGATTAGTCATTGAATGAATTTAATATATATATGAAATAAGTGTAGCAATTGTTTTCAAATTCGGACAGCCGGAAGTAGGAACATCAGACGTTATAAAAACACCCGCACCGTGCCCGGCCATCAGTTGTAAGCCGGACAGCTGTGAAAAGGATGGAAGTGCCTAGAGATCTCGTTCGGGGCTGTTTGCTTTACGACTTCAAAGTGGGCTTATCAGCAGCTGCATCAAGACACCACATATGTCAAGCGTTTGGGGATAGTCCTGTGGATGAACGTACTGCAAGGCGTTGGTTTCGAAAATTCAAGTCGGGAGATTTGTCTCTCCATGATGAGCCTCACAGTGGACAACCACAGGTCTTGAATGACGGAGTCCTGAAGGCGGCCATTGAAGAGGACAGTAGTCTAACGTGTGGTGAACTTGCAAGACAGTTCAACGTTTCCGATGAAACAGTTAGACTTCGCCTGCACCGTCTAGGTAAGACGTACAAACTGAGCAAGTGGGTTCCGCAAACGCTGTTGAAGGACCACAAGGGACAACGAGTGGCAGCCTGCGTACCGCTGCTTTCTCGCCACCGTACCGCATCCTTATTCAATCGAGTGCTTACCAGTGATAAAAAGTGGGTTCTGTACGAAACTCCCAAGCGTTCCAAATATTGGTTGTCTCTTCAGGATGCTGTCCCTCACACCGCAAGACCGACTATGCACCCACGCAAGATTATGCTTTGTATCTGGTGGACAGGTCGTCAAGTGGTTCATTATGAACTGCTACCAACGGGCCAAACGGTCACTGGAGACCTATACTCACAGCAATTGAAACGTGTGCAGCAGGCATTGCGCCAGAATGAGCCAGCACTGGTGAATCGCAAAGGTGTGCTTTTCGTCCATGACAACGCCAGGCCGCGTGTGGTCAGGGATACCATACAGAAAATTGGGTGGGAGACTTTGTGCCATCCACCTTATTCACGTGACCTTGCGTCATCCGATTACCACCTCTTCCACTCCCTGGATAATCATCTTCGTGGGAAATCCTTCACCAATGAAGCAGACTTGCGCAAAGCCCTCACGGACTTCTTTGCGCCACCCCCCCCCCCGAGTTCTACCTCAAGGGCATTGAACAGCTGGAGACACGTTGGCAGAATGTTCTGGATGCCGATGGCGATTACTTCGAAGACTAAATATAAGTTATACATTCTGTGAAGCGTTTTCTTTTTTTCCTTTAAAAACGGAAAGAACTTTTTTGGCTACCTTATATAAACAATACTGAGCAGAATGTCGAAATGAACCCTTTATTTCGCTCACTGGGATAGACTGTTCTAGTTCCACGTGCCATGTTTAATGGATGTCAGTTGTCAGTTATCTCCTGTTAATTCCCTTCTTCAAGTTCTCCACTGCTTAACCGAGTATTGAACTCATAGTCTTTGGGTTCTGTCACTTGATCTAATTAACGCCTTTATCCACTGTGCCGTGTGTCCTTGAGGATATCTGTGTATGAATTTCGGGGTATTATAAACCTAATGTCATCAGCAACCAGTTTTTACCTGTGCTCACATTGCAATTTTTGCTGTTATCATCATATTTTTACCAGAGCTCATATTGCAATTTTTTGTGGTTATAGCTTTTCTCTTGCGTTCCTTATTACTTGTTCCTATATTGTATTCATTTCTATGCTTGGTCGGCTCAGGAGATTTTTGTGGTCTAGCATATGTGCTGCTTCCTTAAGTTTACGAATTTCCAATGGTATTCTTTGTCTATGATCTCAATCTGATCCCACAGAGGGCGATGATCTCCCTTTTCTCTCCATATGTGGTCATCCACGCCTGATTTTTCCCCTCCCCCTTGAAGCAGTACCTTAAGGGGGCGCCCCGTCCCCTCTTCATATTTCTTTACTCAGCTGCACGGGATAGCGTACACACAGTCTTTAGTCATGTTCTCCTCTACTGGGGTCTTACTCGGGAGTGATATCTGCGCAGTGTCGTCCAGCTGTTGAAGTTATGTTTGTCCTGATGTAATACGGACCGCGGATCCTTTGTATTTTCTCTGATAACTTCTTTACATGAGGCAGGCAGACTGTTTTCTGAGTGTTGTTGTCCTCCTCTTGTACCCGCCTGTACCAGTTTTGGGGAGCTGCTGCCATGTATCCAGGGTAGTTGTTACATTGTAGGGTACTACTTATACTGACCAATTCTTTATCTAATGTCTCTGGGTCGCCACTTATTACTTTTGCTCTGTGTCGTTAGATGGGGTCAATAGTCCGAATAATGTAAATTTTTACAGATTATTTAAATTAAGAATATATTTTTATATTGTATGCATTTTGGAGATAATAATTACTACAAGTCCTACTGCTTAGTCGAGAGGCTGGAGTAGAAGATGTGAATTTATACATTTCCCGAGAGTAATTGAATATAATGAAACTGTGGAATAGGAATTCGGATTTCAATCGGGAGATATTTTTTCGTATGGTGAATAATCTCCAGATTTGACATTTTCAAATAGTCTCTTGCTTATCTTCATGCAATAGTTCCAAAGTGTTCAAGATTTCGAAATTATTGTAAATGGATTACTCGGATCAAAACTGTACCATTATTTTTCGGATGGAATCCATAGTTAAGTTAAGATGGCGTGTGGTCATAGGATATCAGAGAGTGTCTGTAAATGCATTTTGAATTAGGAAGAAGGGACAGATCAACACTTCTTTGGTTATTTATTAAGGAATGTTCTATGGGTCATCCTGTGCGGGTTCATCTTCTGACATAGTATTAACTGTTAAACAGACTAGCCTCGCTAAACTTTATCAACGCCTTTCAAAAAGTATAGTTAACTATAAAGGTAATATTAACCATTTTCAGTTTTTCAGGAAAATAATTTTCTAGTATCCACTCAGGTTTATCGCTCTTTCCAATATTGTCTGGTTGTTCCTTTTCTAATCGTATATTTGATTGGATCAGTTTGTTTTGTTTTACGGCATAACAACCGTCAATGAGTTATTTAATGCCGGCAACACTTTTATTGCTGGTAAAATTTCTTTTCAAAAAATATTACTCTTAATAATTTAAAAAAAAAACGTATTGCTTCTAATACTTTTTTTTAAAAAAAATATATTGCTGGTAATAATTTTTTCTTCAAAATTTCATTGCTGGTAATATTTCTTTTACAAAAATGTATTGCTAGTATTAAAACCTTTTTTTACACTTTCATAGTGTTTCGACCTAAGTTTGGGGTCAAATATTTGCCCATAGCTGGGACCCTAACATGTGCTACCACCCCAGGTCACGCTGAACCTCGGAACACCAGTAATTAAGACGTGGTTCCACGCTCCTCAAAACCGCCTGATCAGAGGCCTTTATTAGTTTATCACCTTACTCAGTATGCGGATGCAGTTTATCGTCTTACCCAGGACAGTCCATTGGGGTGTTTGGGTGTTACCCCTCTGCAGACGTGCAATCGGCGTATTCTACAGCCCGAGCCGATAGGGCGGCGTTTTATTTGAAGTTTTGTGTAACGTCAACACCTTGATTATATCATTATATGTTGCTGATGTCGAATGATCTTAAATGATTTACTTCCTGGTTTCTTGTACCGTTCTTTATGACGGATTATATAGCGAGGAGGTTAGAAGGATGCTCCTCGCAAATAGAATACGCAGGTTTAATTCATTCGAAGTCATTCTTAAATATTCGCCTGAGAAAGAGTCTGTAGACATTTTAGATATTTCTGAATCAATAATGGTCAAATCCGTTGTAGTAAAAGCATTGGAAATCAGTCAGAAAGATATTGTCAATGGTCAGGAGTCAATGTTAGCGTTAATCATAGATTTGGATCATTATATATATATATATATATATATATATATATTTATATATATATATATATATATATTACAAACAATATGTCTGCTTCTGAAGTATTTTCCATCACTTTCCCACACACATAAAGATATATATATATATCGATTAGAATGGAACAGACAAAGTATCATGTTTAGATGTAACAGAGTCTACCTTCTCCAATTACTTAAATGTACTTTCATTAAAAAAAACATTTTGAATTAATGCAGTTACTGATATAACAGTAATTGTCTGTATTTATTCAGTGGAATTTAACCGAGGATATGAAGGGGTAAAACAGGCAAAATGTAGACCCACTTCAGACCACAATTATTTTGGAGTTTTGAAATTCAATTTGTCAGTGTACTACACGGGGTACAAAAAGACGATACAATTATAAAGTTTGATGAAAATTGGTTGAAAGATCAATGAAAAATAAGAAAAACCAGTAAAAATCGCCATTTTTCGCTATTTACGCGAGTTGTCACTATATGTGTGGACTCATTTATCAAGTTAAATGACTGTTAAACAATCTACTTATTGTTGGTTACAACTGAATAAAGTTTGTATTAGATTGCTTAAAAATAGAGGGAGGTTTTATTTAAAATTTCTATTGAAATGGATTTTTCGTTTTTCGCGCTTTTCGCTAAACACAGTGGCACAGAAAAAAAATGACGTATCGTTAAGCTCATCATGGTGTAAGTAACCTGCATACCGAGTTTGAACGAAGTCGCAGGGAAGAAGCTGAATTTATCGATTTTGATCCGCTTTACCGATTATTGATTTTTAAAAAAAATATCGATTTTTACGCTAAGATCCCATCTCTTACATGGTGCAATGTATATGCCATGTTTGGTCAAAATCGGTTCGATGGATCTCGAATGAAAAGGTATCACACACACACACACACACACACACACACACACACACACACACAGACAGAGAGACTTCCTCTGTTGTATATATATATATATATATATATATATATATATATATATATATATATATAATGGAGATACTTTAGTAATAATTTTACATTAGTATATACATTAAAATCAAGAAGAAAAGAATTATTCAATGTTGGTGTTATGTTCTGGTTCCTTGTACCACGGTGATAGTCCAAGGTAGAACCAATAAAGAAGAACCCGAACACAGGTATGGAATAACACAGATATATTACAAACAGGAATATATACAGAGAAGTAGAAGTGTTAGTATGAACAATCAGATTTAGTAGAGAGAACAATGTAGTCTCGACCAGTATCACTATTCCAATGTCTTGCAGTAATTGACTGAACGCGACTCTGTTTCGGACAGCCTCTGACTCGACTCTTGACTCGACTTGAACTACTGACTCGACTTGAACTACTGACTATATTTAGTCACTCCCCCCACGTGGCCATCATGTGGCACAAGGCCGGTTTAACGTGGGATCTCCAAGCCCGTGGGTTCGGCCCAAAAATATTCCCATTGAACCCGTATAAACGGGATCAGGGCCGGTTTACCTCTCCGAACGAGACTCCAGCCCTCGGCGTAGCCTCGTTCGGGTTCCTCTCCGCCCGAAGGCGGAGAGTTCAACCGAATAACCAGTCAGGACTTGAACGACTGACGATATTCAGCCCCCCACACACTGGGGCAGCATGCGACACAAGGTCGGTTATTTAATGTGGGTTCTCCGAGCCCGTGGGCTCGGCCCAAAAATATTCCGATTGAACCCGTATATATGGGCTCAGGGCCGGTTTACCTCTCCGAACGAGACTCCGCCCCTCGGCGTAGCCTCGTTCGGGTTCCTCTCCGCCCGAAGGCAGTGAGTTCAACCGAACTGTCGGTTCAGAAGTGAACGACAGACCCTTTGCCTATTGCTGAGGCGCAGTATTTATTAAGTATGGAATAGTCCATTATTATTATTATTATGGGTAAGATCCCATAACAGTTGGAAATCAATTAATGACAGAAATGAGCTATGGTGTATAATGCAAAATATTCGCACTGATTTTACAATTAGAAATGCATTGGAAGATCGATGAGAAATGAATTATCAGTGGACATGACGTAATATAAACCTACATGATGAAATGGGTACTGTAATAACCCGCGTATCATGCGTTTTTTGAAGGCCTAACTCTGAAGCCAATTTTAAGGAGGTTGCATCATACACGAGATATAAAGTTAGTCCTATTCGTCCTGGCTACGTCGTTGAACAAATTATATATCCATTTATTGTAATCAAATTAGCTTCAAAATTAGATCTTCAAAGGTATATGTGAGTAATATACGGTATATATGTGTAATATAAATACATGGAATGCTATTTTATTATTGAACTGCATTGAAAATGTCAATGGACATAATTGTAAGTGGTGAAGAAAGTATGAAAACATTACTGACAGACTCGGAATATTCTATACAGAACTAGCAGCATGGCCCGGCGTTGCCCGTGCTTGATCCAAAAATCGTACGACTCATACAGCAATCGCTATCACTTGACTTAAAATATTTTTGCCCTTCCTTGCCTTTAAAGGAGTGCCCTTTGCCGTGCTGATGTTGCTACATGCCTTATTCTTGCCTATTTCACACTGCGAATTTTTTCTAATCTCTATACTAAACATTAAATCTGTTACGAAAAAAGAACTAAACAAAATGAACACAAAACGATCAGCTTTAAAAAAGGACTCGTAACTGGAAAAACCGAATGAAAAAAGAATGTTAACAAATACTTTTTCACACCCAACCCAGTTCTGCGGAATCAGAATCAACGTTGAGTTTAAGCAAACGAATGAGCCAACTGGAGTAAAGTACCATTCAGTTTAAAATTTTTCACACTTGTGACGAATGCAGCTATCAATTTTTTTGCATGCTAGCATGCTAGTTAACATTCGAGTCAGTCAGCTGTTAGCTCTCACCCTGGCCAGTAAAAAATGTCCGCAAACTACATGAAAACTGCCGTAGAAGCATGAAAAAATCGATTAATTCCACTATCGATGGAAGTTAGGAAATACAAAGTCGGTCTTCTCCTTCCCGTTAACTTGGAGCATGTGCATGTAAATTTTGGTGCAAATCCGTCGAAAATTGCGGCCGTGCATTCGTTACACACATCCTGCCTTTTATAGATAGAGAGGTAAATGCATTTCTTCTTCTTCTTCTTCTTCTTCTTCTTCTTCTTCTTCTATGTGTCGTGCTCCTCCAGGACGTTGGCGATCATGATTCTCCACATTTTCCAGATTTTGAAGCTCTTAATAAGTTTTATTTTTTAGATTTCTCCTAAAGGATATTCTGCCTTTCTTTCTTGCAAGGTCGTTAGATATGTTATATGTTGTTTTCCTCTGTCTCTTTTGTCTTCAACATGTCCTGTGAGTATCAAATTCTCCAGTCCCTCTTTCCACATTATGTGCTCTAGAAAATTTCAGCTGTCTCTTTCGCATGTTAAGTTCAAGGGCCCTTTTGGTTTCCATTCTTTCTAAAACTTTGTTGTTACTCACTTGTTCGATCCATGTTATTCCCCGTGTCCTTCTGTAGAACCACATATCTGTTGCCTTATGTCTTTTTATTCATCTGTGGTGACACTGTCCACAATTCACTGCAATATAAGACTCGTATTACGTTTCAATCCAATACTTTTTTCTTTGTGAAGATGTTTTTTTGTTGCTTAATTAGGTTCTGGAAGTCTTATTTCGCTATTCCAATGCACTTTTGGATTTCACTGTTGCTCTTATTGTAAGTTGTTAAAACACTTCCCAGATATTTAAAGGTGAAAGCAATCAATTTAAGACCAGATTCTTGAGAAATATCCTCCTCCTCTCCAAGTTAGAGCACAAAACCAATGACATTGTACAAAGCAAGGGTAAATGTTTCATGGGACGACAGGTGTCTCTCTTCTCTACTATTGAGCATCAGAAGAAGGTATTGTCACACGGCCCACACAGCCCCAGGGAGACCATCATGAGAAGCACTGTTAATGGCGGACGCAAGCGGGGACAACAACGCAAGAGCAGGTCAGACAACATCAAAGTGTGGATGGAAATTACAACCGGAACTCGTGAGAGCCACACCCATCTGACCATCCCGGAAGAGGTTATCTATTTCTTCTGTCCTTAGATCCCCCTCTTTAAGTGGAGCAGTCAAGGGGATGATGATGATAATGAAGCATTTGAATTTTCTTATCACCAATTTGTAATGTGAACGTTGGCCTATTTCTTTTTGCTCCAAAACTGAGTTTAATACACGTATTCCTTGAATATGAAGAAAAATTAACTATAGCGAGGAAATAATGCATGATTTGTTGAGAAACAAGACAGAGTTATTATATTTTTATCTGTCATTCTTGCTTCAAATTTGCCCAGTGAGTTTCATATATTCCAAACCATCTCATCTCATGATATGCCCTAGAACTTTCAACTGTCTCTTTCTGATGTTAAGTATAAGTGTTCTTTTGGTTTCCCTTCGAAGCATCGTTCTCTAGAACCACATCTCTTTTACCGCAAGGCCCTCTTCATCTGGGAGGAGAAGGTCAAACATTCACTGCCATAGAGGATTGATATTACATAACAGTTCAGTATTCTGTGTTTCTAACGAAATTCTCTGGTTTCTTAATACTTAGTTTGGATTTTAGAAGGTTTCTTTTGTACTCCCAATGTGCCTTCGGATTTCGGTGTCACACATTCCGTCCTCTATTAAGACATTTTCTAGATATTTATATTGTTTTAATTGCTTGATTTTGGCATCACCAATTTGTCATGTACACGATGGGCTATTCCTTTTGCTCACAAAATGAATTTAATACACGTATTCCTTGAATATGAAGAAAAAATTAATTGCAGCGTGAAATTAATACAAGGTGTGTTGAGAAACAAGACAGAGTTATTATATCTATAATCTATGTGTCGTTTGCGTGCTGTATCCATTCAAGACGTTGGCGATCATTCGAGATATTTCAACAGTCTCTTCTTGATATTAAATATAAATTTTCTTTTTTGTCTTCCGTTTCTATAAAACTTCATCGTTGTTAACATTTTCGGTCCATGGTATCCTCAACATCCTTCTGTAGAACTTCATTTTTGTTGCTTCAAGTCACTTCTTCATCTGTGCGGAGAATGGCCAGCAATCACTTCCATAGAGAAAGCCTGATATTACATAGCAGTTCAGTACTCTGTTCTTTGTTTCTAATTAAATTTTCATTTTTGTTAATACTTAGCTTTGATTTTAGATAGCATTTTCCGTAATCCCAAAGCTGATTCGGATTTCGGTGTCGCACTTTCTGTGTTCTGTTGAAAGAAAAAATTCCCAAATATTTACGTTGTTTTAAGTGCTTAAATATAGCATCTCCAATTCTGTAATTTGCATGTTGGGATGTTGCTTTTAATGACAAACTGGATTTAATATACGAATTCTTTGAATATGTAGAAAAAGTAATTGCAGCTAAGAATTCTCAAACAAGCCAGAGTTATTATATGCTTAATTACAGCATCTGTTGCCTAAAACAATCGGAATAAAAATATATAATTTCATTAATTCTTTGGTATATATTCTGAATATTAATTCCAATATCAAGAACTGCATAAATCTTTATAATGACCATTGCAGACTTAGATCAGAACCTCAAGTAATTTGAATATTTCAGATAAGTGATAACTTAAAGAAAAGTCTGTAAATTATTCTAACATATATTTTCTTCTTTGATTTTAGATGAGTTTCTCACGTTTTCTTCTTCATTGTCAAGCTTATATTTCAATACGATTTCAATTATTCGACCCTGAAAATGCGAATAGACATTAGCTATGAAAATATAAAGCGTTTCATATGGAACACGTAATCAGATATATAGGTTATAGTTAATATGTATTATTCGTAATTAAGAAAGTATTGCTTGTAATTTCGCTACAAGAGTTTACTCTTGTATTACTGGTAATTTTACTATAAACATGCATTTATATACTTTTTAGTATTGTATTGATTGTCATTTGCGATAAAAAAAGTATTGTTGGTCATTTTATTATAAAAATGTATTGTTGGTTTTTGTTTAGGTGCTCAATATTTTCCCATAGCTTAAATCCTAACAGATGCTATCACCCAGAGAACAGCAACACTTAAGAGGTGATTCTACGCTCCCCAAATCCTCCAAATGTTCTGATTAGAGGCCTTGCTGCCGGATGTAGTTTATCGTCATACCCAACACGATTTTTCATTTGAGTATGCTATTATTATTATTATTATTATTATTATTATTATTATTATTATTATTATTGTTATTATTAATGTTCCTAAATTGCAGTTATAAATTTGGCAAATGCACAAGCTTTGAACTAGCCGTGATTTCAAATGCAAGCTCCTTGAAGATTAGCAGATGGTTGCTTTCATTATCCTAATTACTTTACTCGATTGATTTATGCAAATCGATGCAGATTTTGTGACCATACGATCGGTAGGCATCGAATCAGGCCTCTCTCATGAGCGCACATTTTGATTTGGGTTTAACCAACCCTGTGTCGTGGCTTCTATTTCTGGATTGCATACAAAACACAGCAATTAGTGTGATCAACAGACAATCAATCCTCTATCGACGCTAATTGCCGGTCAAATCGGCCGACCCCCACCGTCTCAACCCTGCTACTCTCGTCAGTTTTCCCGGGAGACCCGTGTTCCAGAACAAGTCTACCCTCGTTCTCATTCATCAAAAGACAGAGCTTCTTTTCTTGTCGTTGATACCTGCGCTCGTCGAGGCACCATTATCTTCGGCGTCGAAGAGCATATTAAATAGTGATAGCTTGTTATGTCTATGATCTAGAAGATCAAATGAAAGGCATGTTAGAGTTCTCAAAGTAATAGGGTTTTTTGTGGCCTGTTTAGGGGTCAGAAAGAATCACACGGAAGACGAAGGTAGGTTGAAAAATATATTGAAGATATTAGGTTGGTGCAAAAATAATGACGTAAGAATGTCGTTTTTTGACGTTAAAAATACGTCAAAAAACGACATTATTACGTCATTATTTTTGCACCAACCTAATATATACCAAACAATAGTGTTAGTAATAAGTAGATTAGCACTGCGTCTACTACTCCACTCCACTTGTATTTATGAAAGAAGGAAGAGTTCATTATACTGTAAGAGGGTTTACCACAACAGTTTTACATGGCGTTGCTCATTTGGTCTTAAGGAAGAATACTCGATATATGTTCTTTATATAAACTTAGGTACTTTCGATCTGCTCCGATACCATCTTCAGGGGTAACTTGCGAAAGCAAATTATTGAAACTGTAATTATGGCGATTTGAGAGACCACGAGAGAACACGCTCTGTTATTGTAAAATTTTAAATTTATCCGTTGTAGGTATGGAGTTTTTTTTTTGCAAGCGTCCCATTATGCGAGACCTAACTAGAGCTGGTTGAAATATAAAATCGCATTAAAGGTTGGTCAAATGCATTTTAAAACGTTGCTGCTACACTCGTAATGAATTTTGTTCAGTTTTGGTTAGTTGCTTTTGATATCGAAGGCCTCGAGGATTTGAAGGTTTTGTTTATTAGTTTGGTTTTTGTTTATTATTATTATTGTGGTCCAATAGATTGGTGTTGTCAACAAGTATGCAAAAATAAAAACTACATCTACAACGGAAAAATTCAAAATTTAAAAATAATTATAATAGATCGCGTTCACGCTTGTTTTCAAAAACCACCATCCCAAAGATGAACGTTGCAATAAAATTGTTTTCGTAATTTACCACTGAGGATGATTTCGTAGGAGATCGAAATACTTGGGCTAACAAAAACTATAGCTCCTTCTTGAGGAATATCAACATCAAGAAGCTAATTAAAGAATTAGAAAGGATTACTGTAAAGCTTAATAGATATAACATATATATTATTCAATGAAATATATTTGAAATATATATATATATATATATATATATATATATATATATATATATATATTACTCTACTATCGGTATTGCGCCCTCTTTTGAATTAATGCTGTGAACGCTAAAATTTATATATTATTTTGTTTTCATTACAGTCGGATATATATATATATATATATATATATATATATATATATATATATATATATATATGTATGTATATATCAATTCAAAAAGGGCTCAATACCGATAGTAGACCAATAATTATATATTATAATTTTTTCATGTAGACAAAAATAATTTATTCATTAAAAAGATGCAACTTAGTTTCAGTACATTTAAAATTGCACTTCGACAGGTGATTTTGGTTCTCACCTGACGAAGTGTAATTTTAAATGTACTAAACTGAAAAACAAATGTAGTTTGTAAATCGTTTTTGTCCATATGAAAAACTTATAATATATATATATATATATATATATATATATATATATATATATATATATATATACTTAAAAAGCAAGGTAATAAAGCCACTAGGATACAAGTGTTTAGTGAGTTAAAGAATATAAGGAAAACTACAATTAAGGTGATAGGGAAATAAAAGAACAAGAATTAGATCAGAAGATAACAAGTGACATGGTGATTATATTTTTGTAGACCTAATTTGATTGGGAAGCCAGAAGCCGAAAGTGATTTTCACAAGCCAGAATTGCGATAGAACTACGATTACATCTAGCCATTTCAACAATAAAATGATGAGATCCCCCCAAAATCTAATATAAGTTCTGCGCTTAAATTCATTACACCTCGGTACCATAGCGGAAAGTTCAGCAGACCAGTTACCATAAAAGTATTTATAAGTAAAGGCACAAGGTTGAGAGAACGTTTCTGAAACAGAGATGCCAGGTCAGGATCAATAACATTGCAGATTCTTCTTTTGGATTTTCTCAAGAATCTGTAAATATATAGAAGGGGCACCAGATGTAGCAGCAATATTCAAAGCAGGGGCGAATGGTACGCTTATAAATTTGTTTGATAGATTCCGGCGATAAAAATTGTCTTTCACGACATAGTGAATCAGTGTATGCTAAATGTTCAAATATTGCTGTGGCGTAAATAAGACACCCTAGTAACATAAATGAAATAGGCAAGACGCCTTAGATAAAGAACTCAAAATAAGTCAGAGAAGTCTGTTGGAGTCAGTCGGAGAGAATTCTAGTGATGGTATGGCGGGGACTCTAAGCAAGACATTATATTATAACCGCTAGGAGTAAGTCATAGCAGTAGCAACGACGAATCGAAACTCAGACGAGTAAGAAAAAGTACATTTTTTTTTTTGGCTTCGATGCACATGATAATAGTGACGACATGAAATTAGGACCACGTTGATTTTTTTCTGTTAGTTGTGTCTAACAAAAACAAAAAAAAAACGGTAGAGAAGAAAGGAAAAACGCAGATATTCTTCAAATATGGAAAAATTGTTAGCTCAAGTGGAAAAAGAAAAAATACAGCAATAAAAGTACTCCACAACATATATATATATATATATATATATATATATATATATATATATATATATATATATATATATATATATATATATATATATATATATATATATATATATATATATATATTCAATGGCGATTTATGTAAAATATATACATCTAAATTCACCGTCATCCTTGCCATACGCCAATGGCTTAGGAGTAAAAGATTCGACTGATACCAAATCAATCGGGTTTCGATCTCGGCTTGAGACAGTCGGATGTCTACCCACACTGATGAGATGCGTAACTGTCTGTCTGTGGATGGCAATATACATACATGTTGAGTGAATTTGTAAACAGTGACTATTACTGATGCTGATGAAAGACACTTCGTTAAGATGAATGTAGTTCTCTTTTTTATCTAAAAATAAATACACCTAAATTTACCTTTCTCCCTACCATGCGCCAATGGTTTTTCTGTTAGCCGTGAAACAGTCTGTCTGTGGATGACAATAGATGTATATTAATAAACAATAAAATCACAAAATAACCTCATATGAGGAATAAGTTTACTTCAACCAACAAAATTTGTCAGTCTTAAAATAAGCTTATTCCCCATATGAGATGATTTGGGATTTTATTAATTACCTGCTCTGTAATAGTATGTACATTGAGCTCTTTTTGTGAATCAGTTTTAATATTTTATATTACTAGGATCCACTTGGATTATATACCAACAGATTTATTACCTTTACTATACTCTTCGATAAAACGAATCGAGTTCTCTCAGTCAATGGAGTGTTTATCTGAAAATAAATACGCTTAAATTCAACTATATTCCTGACGCGCGAGATACAACTCTGAATTCAAGAACCTCGAAGGGCCATTTGCGCGTTTTGTCGCATACTGTGCACAAGTTCTCTGTATTCGACACTTGCAAAAATTGTTGTTGGTTCTGTGCAAGCCTTCTTCACTATAATATATATGACAGTTAGTTCTAAAAAAAGAAACTGCTTAAACGTCGAAAATGGCGGGGGGCGTCCAGTATATATATATATATATATATATATATATATATATATATATATATATATATATTATTACATTCACACACACACACATATATATATATATATATATATGTAATCAGTGTCACACACACACATCAATAGATATATATTATTGACAATAAAGAAAATACGCCACAATTACAAAAAGGACGAAACATTCATAAAAAATCATACATCATGGACAAAATTAAATATTTCAAATTCATTTAAATAAAAGAAAAAATACTGGCAAGTTAGTTATTACAAATTTATATACGCCCAATTTCCAAACCCAATATAGGACCAATGTTACGTATGACTATACTTGCTCACTCTCTCTAAATAATAATAAAAAAAATAAATCGTCTGACATAGGATATACTACAATCACACTATCACAGAAACTCATCTACAACTGACTCGACCAAACTTCAGGTACTTCAAGCAATACATTAATAAGCAGCATAAAGATCATAGTAACACTAGATAGCTACTCACAGCCAATATAAAAATACTAGAAAAATAATATAGTAAAAACAGCCTTATGATCTTTGAAGTCTAAGGTCTGCTCAGCATAGTTGCAGTATAAACCACAGGTGACCACTGTGGGTGCTAATAAACACAAATGCGCCTTGTAGACGGTTATCCTTGAATACGAGTGGCTAGCTATACTATACAAGTGTTTACCCACCGTTCAACCGGTGGTTAGGCATTACTTCATGTTCTCTACCACTGGTAAAGCGGTGTCCTGGTAAGACGATAAACTATATCCAGCAGCAATGCCTCTGATCAGGTTTTGAGGAGTGTGGAACCACCTCTTAATTTCTGGTGTTCTCAGGTCCAACCTGACCCGGAGTGGTTGCACCTGTTAGGTTCCCAGATATTTGCAAATAGTTTACTCCCAAAGTTGGCTTAAAACACAATAAATTATTTAAAAAAATAGGTTGTAATACCAGCAATGGATTTTTAAAGGAAAAAAAAAATATTACCATCAATACATTTTCGGAAAAAGAAATATTAGCAGCAATAAAAATCTTGTCGATGTTGATATGCCGTAAAACAAACCAAACTTTTCTAAGTTTTTCATATCTGTTATTACTGTGTTTAGCTTTTGGAAGGCATTTATCTGTTTCCCTGATTTCTCGTCCGTTCAATTTCCAGATAGTTAAAATTCTGTACTTACTTGATTGTAAGTCAGTCAGTTATTTGCCATTCGACTGAAGGTACGTGATCACGTACCTTTCGATAGATGATTGAATGAGGTTGCCATTTCTTTCTGCGGTAAACTAGTTGCCATCGAAGGCTATAAAATCCACCCTGACCTTCTATTTACCTATAGCTGGTGGGAGAAGGGGATTCGTACCTTTCCCAAGAGTATTAGCACGTAAGAATCTACTTGAATTCGAAATCGGTTTTCCGATTCCTTAGTCAGAGCCGCTATCCATTACTCCACCATGCCTCCGTCTAATTAGTAGCGCACATTGATTAGTTACATTAGTAACTTCTAATTAGTAGCTCATATTCTTGAATCTTCCTCTTGCTGATAATCATAAATTATGTATTCTTACAATTGATTATTATTCCTTTCTTCTTTCTTTCTTTTATCATTTTTATTCGAATCTTCTCTAGATCTTTCGGTCTCTACGTTCAGCGCAGTTTTATCTGCATATCTAACGTTACAAAGATTGTGCTCACCAAAAATAAATCCTGGAAAGACTTAATTCTCTGAAAAATTCTGGTGGCACTTCTAGTTCTGCTAGGATCGTCTAGCTGTCGTGGGCAAATGAGTTTTATTATTATTATTTGATCCTAGTGTGTAGCATCTGTTGTTCTCGAAGACCATTGGTTACATTTAGGGATATTTTTTTAAATTCTTCTTCTATGACCATAGATAAATATGGCCCTCCAAATCTTCCTCTCCTTTGTGGCCCTTAACAAGGTTTCTCACTTCGCTAAAATCACCCTAACCGGCATTCGTTCAAACAAACCTCGTCAGGTAGATGACACGCTTCTCTTTTCTATCTCAACTGTCCTCAATATGTCCTGAGGGTTTTTTGTTTTCCAAAATTGCTTATTCATTATGTGTCCGAGAATTTTAACTGTCTTTTCCTGATTCTGGGTAGAAGTGTTTTTTTGTTTTGTTTTATTATCATTATTAACACTATCTTTAAGACATTCTCATTGCTTTTTCGCTCCGTCTATAGAATTCCAAGCATTCTTCCGTAGAAACATATATTTCTTGCCTCTGTTTTTATCTTCAGAAGTGGTTAGATTGTTCCAAATTCACTGCCATATAAAAGGATGGATATCACATAGCAATCCAATGCACTTTTCTTTTTTTGTTATGATTTTTTTTTACTTTTGTTTTTCTCCGCACTTTGCATAACGTTTGGGATTAAAAAAAAAACAAAAAAAAAAAACGAAAAGAAAACTCATCAAAAGCGATATATAGTCTACCGAGACCAACGGATGTCACGCACAGGTAGATTAGTAAACATGATATATGTATAAATCTACAACAATCTAATTGGTAAACGAGAGGTAACTTTACAAGTCACGTGTAGACGGCATTGAAATAAGAAGAAAGAGAAGAAATCTGATAGAATGAAAGCTGCTTGGTACATTGTTGACGGTCGAAAAGAATAGACTGTAATCACCTTAGCTCTGCAGGAAGTCAGACAAATAATATGGCCGGTGTTGAGCTTTTATATACATTTCAAAAACCCCCAATAGACAGGATGAATATGATTAATCGAAAGACAAAATACGGTTTTACGAACTTTGCCTTGTAAACAAGGTTGGTAATCAGTTATAATAAATATATGAAACTGATATGTCACAAAATTTACGAATATTATAAGCTTAAAGCAGAAATTCTTGTACAGTGTAACCCGGATATAAGAGACCCGGATATAAGAGAAACTCGGATATAAGAGAGATTTTATCTGGTCCCAAATTAGAGCCATACTTACCTAAGCAAAATAGACCAAACCCGGATATAAGAGAAATCCGGATATAAGAGACTTCTTCTCCGGTCCCGACAACTCTCTTATATCCGGGTTACACTGTATTAATTTTTGGGATGAAATCTTTATTCTTATAAAGTCAACGCCTCGTTATTCAGTCATTAGACCCTCTCCCCTAGATTTCCACGACCGGCCTCTAACGTTTCATGTAAATATCGAGAGCTCATCAATTTACAGTTGAGTAGGCTAGATGTAACCGTAAGTTCTATGCCAACAGTTTCTTTTTTCTCACTTCTCTTTGTGGAACTCCCTTCCGGTTCCATGCTTTTAAACCAACATTAATCTTCAGAAATTTAAAAGCAATGTCAATCGCTATCTACTCTTCTCCTGATTACTCTTTCCTCTTCTCGCTCATTATTAATGTTTCTGTTCCTAATTATTCCACACCCTGTAACACCTTGTATCTTAGTGGCTTTATTCTCTTGCATGGCATGATACCAAGTAAAAAGAAAGTATTCCATTAAATACTCTGTCTTTATTTCTGAGATAGGGAGTTATCATTCTTGATATTATTTTAGAATCGGACTGATATCCTCATCTTTGTTTTTATGTTCATAGCGTTTCGGCTGTTATGCTCCCTAGCTATTTTTAGATGTTTGCTGTAATTATTCGAAATGTCTACACAATCAATCGTAATGACAGAATCTGTCTACTTTTATACGGCTTTAATTAAATAAAACGAGAGTCTGTGCGTCCTGCATGTAGTGAACTCTTTCATACTAACATTATGTAACGTCTAAAGTTCAGAAATTGATAGTATGGTTTGGTCTGGTTTGTTTTACTGCATATCAACCTCAATGTGTTATTTAATGCCAACAATGCTGGTATTATTTTTTCCAGAAATGTATTACTGGTAATAGCTTTTTTTCTTCAAAAATGTATTGCTAGTAATATCTTTTCTTCAAAAATGCATTGCAATAATATTTTGTTCTTCAAAAATATATTGCTAGTATTAATCTATTGCTGGTAATAATTATTTACGAAAATTAAATGCTGCTAATATTTTTCCTTCAAAATTGTATTGATGGTAATTTTTTTTCCCAAAAATGTATTGCTGGTAATATTTTCCCCCTCAAAATTATTTCTGGTACTAAAACCTATTTTTACACTTTCATTGTATTTTGACCCTACTTTGGGGGTTAACTATTTGTCCATAGTTGGGACCCTAACAGGTGCTACCACCCTGGGTCAGGGTGAACTCAGGAACTCCAGCAATTAACAGATGGTTCCACGCTCCTGAAAACCTCCTGACTAAAGGCCTTGCTGTTGGATGTACTTTATCGTCTTACCCAGGACGCTGGATGTAATTTATCGTCTTATCTAGGACGCGGACGGGTTTGGGTCTTAAGTATTTCCCCATAGCCGGGAGCCTAACGGGTGCTAACCATCCCGGGTCAGGGTGGCACTGGAAACATCAGCAATTAAGAGGTAGATCCAAGCCCCTCAAAACCTTATTGATGGGCGTAATTTATTGTCTTACCCAGGACGCGGATGTACCTTATCATCATATCCAGGACGGATTGATAATATGTGCGTTACTCTCAAATTATCACCTATAAATTTTAATTTTAGCTGCCCGTCTTCTCATTCCCCACACCAGTGATTCTTAACTAAAGTATGCCGCGAAATATTGTCATGGCATATATATATATATATATATATATATATATATATATATATATATATATATATATGTGTGTGTGTGTGTGTGTGTTTAAAAGTGAACGTTCTTTAAAACCAATAAACTCCAATGGAAAAAATACAAAAGTTCGCTAGACAGAATTGCGATAAGTATTGGAAGTTTGGGTTTACTTTGTCTTGAGATGTTGATCAGCAAATTTCATTCTGTAGATTTTGCGGCGAAAAGATATCAGATAAGTCCATAGTCTCAAGTAAGTTAAAAAAAAACCTTTATACATGTAATGAAAACTAGGAGTCAAGTTCAGCTTAATGTGTCTTCATTGAACATAACTGAAGAGTCTTGATATTGATTGTATTTAGAATGCAAATTGCGGCACAAGGTCAAAATGTGGAGGGTTTGAGGATTATACATAGCTAATCCGATTAACGACCCATTCATACATTACAATTTCCACATTCACCACAAAAACTCGTCCGTCCCCAATCAATCCTCCATACACCATAATACCACATTCTCTCAGGGGGACCTACAAAACGCGCCCCATGCCATAAAAATTTAATGATAATAAAATATAATACATAAAAATCTAATAATGAAGAATTAGGGGGAGGGAGATGAACCCACTAATAAACTAAAATCAACACAAAGTAAACTAGACATAACTGATGTTAGTAGGGCCGTCCTACCCTCAAAAATGAGAGGCCGCTCTATTCTGCCCATTGGACAAAATCAGGAAGCTCTCCTTCTAAGGGAGTTGGACAACGGATAAAATCTATACGGGCATGGGAAAATAGAAAGCTGACCCAGACGAGATAAAAAAGGGGGCAAAATAAACTGGGGAGGTTGGGAATCTCAACCTGGATCATAACCAAAGATGTGACCGGGAACAGGTCTGGAACAACACTTACTCACATTAACTAGGTACACAAAGCTTGTCTAACCTAACAAGTGGAGGGCTCCACAGGAAGCCGCCCAGATGTGACATAGGATGACCTAAAAGAGAAAATCAAGGCTAGCCCCGTTCAAACGAACCAAGCTCGCCTCTTTCACCCACCTTTCGCTGAAGACTGTCGAATGCAAGCGTTTTCTATCAGTTTTAATCTTCATCTTGAGCTGAGGCACAAAGAATCGGATCAGATTCTGAAGAGAAAGACGGTTGCTTCGCAAGCCTTCCTCCTGTCGAGTCGTCCAAATCACCATTCGGGCCGTGACCACTAGCGTCAGAAACACCATGCGTTTCACTCCAGAATACGGAGGCGACACATTGTCACACGCGTATGCACGATCAATGAGCACGAGCTTTTCGGGTGCGAGGCGAGCCGTCAACTTGCCGACATGGTACCCTAAGGGGCGGACCCGTCGACAATGTTAGAGGGCGTGCGAAGCTGTTTCCTCTAAACCAAGGCCACACTGTTCACAGTCTGGCAAATCCGCCAAGCCCCATATGAAGACCTTGTCATTGAAAGGCAACTGATTTTGAGCCAATCGCCAGGTAAGCGAAAACTCTAGGTTACTGAGGTAATCCGCCGCTGGCGCCCAAGATAAGAAAGAACGGAACTCCTGCTCCGACAAGTCGAGCTGCTCACGTAGAGAATCGTTTGCGACCCCCTCCACTAAATGACGATAAAAGAGGAAGTACGGACAATCGATAAAGGACAATCGGGAAAACGTAAGTGGCACACGCCTCCGACCTGACAACTGGGACAACCTTTACGGACAACCTCCGTCGATGCCAAGTCTGACCGGCCGCATTGACCTTTTCTCGTACTTCAGACCAATTTTTCTCTAGGTCGGGTCTAAACCACACTCCAAGAATGCGGACAGGACCGTCCGCCCAACCGAAGCGGCCCAGAAGATCGACCCCCTTCCAGGCACATAACCGCAAGCTGGACGACTTGTCGCGGTTAATCGTGGCCCCTGCAACTTTTCGTACCGATCAAGCGCCTAAAGTACCGCCTCAATGGCGCTGCGGGACGACGCAAAGCAGACACATCATCGGTGTACGCAGAAAACCTGGCTCGAGCCCCTCCAGGAACGGCGATTCCACGTAGGGCCGAACTGCACGCTCTGTCCCTCAGCCAGCGAATGAGAGACTTCAATGCCAAAGCATAAAGTAGGGTCGACAGTGGACAACTCTGACGAAGAGTCCTAGACCGCGCAAAAGCGTCCTACAGTTTCCCGTTCGCCTGTACCACAGCACTGGGGGAGCGATACAGGTGGCTAATCCAACGGCAGAAGTCGGTTTCGAATTCGCCGGCCAGCAGGACAGAAGCAATGTAACGATAGTCAACCCTATCAAATGCCTTGGACTGTTGATCAGCGTGGCCTCATCGTCGTCTTTTACACCCTCTATATTCGTGCGGATCAGATGCAGGTTGCTCAGAATTGTTCGGCCCCTCAGAGCACAAGTCTGCTCAGGACCCAACAGAGACTCGGCAACTAATTGCAATTGCTCCTGCAAGGTTCTGGCCAAAATCTTTAGATATGTGTTTAGGAGAGTTATGGGCCTGTAATCGTCTAAGTGCCCCCAACACCCTTGCTCCTTTTCAACAGCGTGATCACACACCTAGTGAACCGGTCGGGGATGCCCGCTTGCCGGAACCAGTTGTTGAACACAACCGTCAAAATCGGGACAAAGATGTGCGACAGCCTCAAGTAAAATTCATAGGGAAAACCATCCAGACCGGGTGACTTGCCACTGCCGACCTTCTTCAATGCCGCGTAGACTTCGCCGTTCGTAATCTCTCCCTTGCAGCTAGCCTCTTCAGTCGACGAAAGTCGAGGAAAGTCAGCCAAATACCTGCGAAATTCATCCTCACGAAGACCAGGTTCCTTGGTAAAACGGCTATCGAAATGCCGCCGAAACGCCTCGCACATGTCACCAGTGGCCCGAAGAGTGTGTCCCTTCGGGGATTTGACCTCACGAATGTGCCGATCGGACCCTCGGCAAATCTACTTCATGCGCAAGTTTGCGCCCATGTTCACAGCTTCGGAAGAGATCTTGCTTAACCTATGTCTAATTACCTGGCCCATGTAGCGCTCGCTAGTCAAATGCTCCCGGGCCTCCATAGCTAAGGCTATCTCTAGGGGATCCCCCCAGCCACGACCCGGGAAGAACTAGCCTTAAGGGTTATCACTTTTTCAGCTCTATCTAGGTCGAGCCGTTTGTTGAAATCAGTGGTGAACGACCTAATCTTAAGTCTCTCCCACCCCTTATTCCCGATAACCGCCCCCACTAGCTCCCGCTGCACTAAGCTAGTTAGCTGCTTCTGGAAGTCACGCCTGTCCAGTAACGACAGATTGAGCTTCCAGTAACCAGCCATTCTAGGCCTACGATTTAACGCCACCCGGACACAAACGGGTTTGTGATCCGTATAGCCTACCCAGTGAAACGTGGGACAATCTAACAAGTCTACGTCGGCTCCTCTAACTAGCATTCTATCCAGGTAGCAAACTACCCGAGTAAAATGCCAATTCTGAGCCCACGTCCACATTTTCCCCCGGGCTGATCGACCCGGTATCTATCGACAACAACAAGCACTTCGACCAGATCAACCAGGCTACGATTGCCCCTTCTCCAGCTAGCTACCCCGTCCCCTGTCTAACTTGGGTTTAGGGTGGCATTCCAGTCCCCCATTAAAACTAGACGCGTTGAATCCACCAGGAACGGCCCCAACTGCCGAAAAAACGAGACCCGCTCCTCCTGGTCGTTGTCCTAGGCTCCCTACACCTAGCTCTGACGTCATTCGTCCTTCCGGGACAATTGCGCCAACATCCGTGAGATACGTTAGTTTTATACCTATATAGGGAGGGTGGAGAAAAACAGGGACCCTCCCAGCACAATATTGTCTCAATTTCCTTTCGACGATTCTCGTGTTATGGAAAAGTCTCTTTCGCTTCAGTCAAATGCCCCCAGACTTTCAAGTAAATCTCAGTGTCTCACCTGGGACATTAGGGAAGTTACGTGGATCTTCTACAGACTTCCCAACCACTGAATCCATTTAATATAAGAGCCCTAATTGGGCCCTTTTTTTTTTTTTTTGCTGGACAGAGCTTTCTTATATTCATCTCTGTCCACCCTACAAATAGCTTCTGAACACGAAAACAATTTTTTTTCTTTTTCTTCCCCCTGGAAGGGTGGGGAGGGGAATAGGTGGATGTGTGAGGGGGTGTTGAGGTTGAGCTGAAGGAAGAGTTTGAAAGAGAGGGGGATGTAGCACGGGAAGGGGAAGAAGAGAGGCTCCTTGCTCTGGGTATTAGAAGAGTTTCTTTAGGGGGGCGCAGGTACGGATAGGGACCTGGTTTTGTCCATGCCCCCATCCGTCCTACTACGCCCAGAGTGCTTTTGCGATCCTGTTTCTACCTCCTCTTCCTCCTCTCTACTTCTCTTTAGAGATGAAGCTTGAGGTGGTGGCATACTGTCAACCTCCATTTCTGTCTCCGCCTGTTGCCTTCTGTTGCTGTTGTTGGTGCTGCTTATGTTGTTTCTCCTTCCGCTTTGGTTGTGGTGTTTGTTGCACGTCTTTATCTGTGTTTTGAGGGCTTTCTGCCGTTTTTTAGGCTTTCCAACTTTTGGGATCTTTCTGTCTTTTTGGGACTTTCTTCCTGTCCCATCCTTGTTCCTTCTGCTGTGGTGGTGTTTTCTGCTTTGGTGCAGTTTCATCTTTATTTGTGTGTGGGGGGAGGGGAGAAGGGCACATTTTTTGTCCTCCTGCTTATTATTTCCTTCGAGGCACCATTGGGGCCTTTCTTCCGTACTCCTTCCTCCGTAGATGCCGCGACTGCTGCTGCTGTCCGCTGTTGTGGGCCGAGTTGAAAGCTGAGGATGTTTACCGGAGCACTCTTTGGCCATGTATCCCGAGGTACTACACGACCAACAGTGCGGTTTCCGGCCTTCAACTACAACCAACATCCTTCTTTCACGGCATATGAGAACATTGGGGATTTCTCCAAAACTCCTTCGGCTCAATGTGACTTGCAATTTCTATGTCTCCGGTTGCAATTCTAGATTTGCCTAGAATTGCCTGTATCACCTCCACCTTGCCGAATGAGGAAAAGTATGCCCCCATTATATCTTCACTAATGTCCACTAGCACTCCATGGACTTTAAACTTGTCTTACAGGTGCCCATATGCTCCGTTTGTAGACTTAGGTTTTTGGTAGTCAACACACTACCGGCCATCTGCTTCGCGTCTTGTTTTGTAGGAAGGAGAATGTCTCAAATTGCATTCTTCCTTCTCGCTAAAACTGGGTTAATTGTTAGAGTCTTTAGGGCCTCTTCCATGGTTTCCCTGGCAACCCCAACCAATTTGTGACTTTTTATGCTCGAGGTTAACAGGGATACTATTCTGGTGTTCATAGCATCGAATGCTTCGGGAATGGTAATAAATTTATTGTCTTTGAAGGATTCCTCGAATTTACTTCTCTGTGCTGCATAATAATCCGCATCTTTTTTAACAGGACTATTATTTCACCATGGCGTTTTCACTGGTGACACCGGCGGTGGCATATTTGAATTATCTGAATTTTCTTCCGCCATGATAGCCACCTTGACTGGCAACCACGGCCGGACAAATAAACGGTTTCTTTTTTCATTTTAAATTGTTTTCTCCAAACAAAAACGAAAAGCAAAACGGTCAAGAACAAACAAAACAAAATGAAAGAAAAACGTGAACAACCAAAGACAATAAACAATTCAAAAAAATGAATATGAAAAAGTAATGAAAACAAAAACCGTGGGGAGGGTAAAAATACGAGAAAAGAAATAAACAAAAAGGAAAAGAAGAAAAATGCACGCACACACACACACACACACATATATATATATATATATATATATATATATATATATATATATATATATATATATATATATATATATATATATATATATATATATATATATATATATATATATATATATATATATATATATATATATATATATATATATATATATATATATATATATATATATATATATATATATATATATATATATATAGAAATAAACTGAAAAGCAAAACTGAAAAATCCAAAAGAGCTTTTAGAAAATAAGATAAAAAAAAAATTCAGTTCGCAAGTAAATTTCACAAAAGCTTGGCAAACACGCTCGTATAAACCACTAATCCAACGAAATCCAACGAAATCCGGTATTTCTTCGTAACTGAAGAGTCTTTATTTATTGCGTTAAAAGACACAATTTTGGCACAAGGCCGAAAAGGGGTTGAGGCTGGTCGTTACTAACTATCTTATACCTAGCTAATCCGATTCGCGACCCATTCACTCATTACAATTTGCCCATTCACCACAAAAAACTCATCCGTCACCAATCAATCCTGCATACACCATAATACCGCATTCTCTCCAGAGGGCCTTACAAAACGCTCCCCATGCCATAAAAGAAATAATAATAATAAAATATATATAAAATTCTATGCTGAAGAACGAGAGAGGAATGAACCCTAAAACAAACTAAATACAAACACAAGGTAAACTAAACATAACTGCTGTTAGTAGGGCCCGTCCAAACCTCAAAATAGAGAGGCCACTGTATTCTGCCCATGGGACAGAATCAAGAAGCTCTCTCACGATATTGAGTCACCCCCCCCCACGAGGGTGTCATGTGGCACAAGGCCTTTTTAACGTGGGCATTCCCGAACCATTAGACTCGGCCAAAAAATAGCCCATTTGAACCCGTATAAACGGGTTCAGGGCCGGTTTTACCTCCCTGAAGGAGACTCCGCCCTTCGGCGTTGCCACCTTCGGGTTCTTCCCGCCCGTAGGAAGAGAGTTCAAACCGAGCAGTCTGTTCAAAAGTGAACTACTGACTCCAAGAAGCTCTCTCACTGTTTTGGCAAAGACGGAGTAATTTATTTATACAAATCATAAGACAAAGGAGGTAATCGGATTGTCTTATCACAATACATTTTTAAAATTTTGCTAAGTGTTCTGTGAGATTTTCATTTACTACAAGTTGTGAAACTGCTTGTCCTAACGATACGGCCTATTTATGGTAAATTTGTTATAAAAAGCAAAAGCTTTTTTCGCATTTTTTTTATCGATTTTACCCCATGCAATTCAGTCAAGCCACTAAGATACAAGGTTTTAGTGAGTATAGAAGAATTAGTAACATATTTAAATCTAACTATATTTTGCTATTGCTATGGCAGATATTCAGACTTTTATATTCCTTAGTTCAGACCTTAACTCTTAGGATCTGCTATTCCAAACATTAACATTCTCTTCATGTTCGTATTGATAAACGAGTAAGTTTCACCCAGAGAGCTTCTTCCTCGGTAGGGATACTTTGCGGAAAAAAGTTCTTGTGGGGATGTTTCCCTAATAATTTCAATCTTGATCTCTGATATGTATCCTACATTTCCTCATAAGTTGCAATTCTTCCTTCATTCTTTAATTAGAAGAATCTCGCTTTGTAATCGGTCATAGTTGTCGGTAATCTGATTTTAGATTATTTCAGTATGGATTTTATAAAAGTTGGTTATATAATAAATTGTGTTTGGCTTGTATTTATCGATAGGAAAATATTAATCAGGGCACTTTCTAAGTAAATTCTATGTAATAAATTATGTTTTTTTTTTCTTATTAGTGATGTATCTATATTTCTGAGATGATGTATTATGTACACTATATACATAATTCGGACTATTGTCCTCATCTTTGCTGCCATATTTATCACAATCGTTTCCGGCTTCTTTAGATGGTTGGAAAGTTGAACTGTGCCCTTTATTTGGCTCACTGGGGGAGACTGTTCTAGTTCCACGTGCCATGTTTAATGGATGTCAGTTATCAGTTATCTCCTGTTAATTTCCCTCTGAAAGTTCTGCACTGCTTTAACCAGGTATTGAACTCTTTGGGTGCTGTCACTGGATCTACCTAACGCATTTATCCACTGTGCCATGTGTCCTTGAAGACATCTGCGTATGAATTTCTGGGTATTATAAAACTAATGTCTTCAGCATCATTTTTTACCAGTGCTCATATCCATTTCATGTTATTACCAGAGCTCATATTGCAATTTACTTTGATATTATCGCTTTTATCTGGTACTCCTTATTATTGTTTCCCATATTGTATTTATTTCTATGCTTGGTCGGCTCAGGAGATTTTTGTGGCCTAGCATATGTGATGATTCCTTTACAAATTTTCCAATGAAAATCAAGATGTTATTTTTTAAATCAAAGTTATGATCTGTTATGTTTCGGTGTTATAATCGAATTTAGAGTGTTGTTTCAACGTAGGTCTCCGTTCCATTATTTTTGTAGATGCTGACTACACGCACTAAAAAGAATCAAAAAAAAAAAAAACACCTATAGTAAAATAAAATTTATATGAAATGCCATAAGATGTAGGCTTTTGAATGACCCATGTCCTTTGTACTTACACGAGAAACATTATATTACTAGGTTTATATATAAAGTAAAAGTTTACTAAATCATGAAATTAAGTAACCATTTTTGCCGTCATAGTCATCATAAATTTAATAAAAAAAAAGAAAGATGTAACCTCATATACATACTTAAACTTGAATTAATACATAAAGTTTACTAAATCTGAGAAATGGCTTAGATAGTTTTGTAGTCAGTGCCATTAATTTTACTTAAATAATATCTAAATAAAAAAGTTTAAAAATTGTAATTTACATATACTTTGATATGGAAAAATAATTTTACTTACTATGAGTAATTATCCTTCTGTTATAAAGTAATATAGTCTATTAAAACTAACAATGAAAATATTTTTAAAATTTTAAAGTTGTAATTTTAAAATTGTAATTAAAATTGTAGTTAAATAAAATGGATTCTAACCTGTTCTTTATACATACATATGAAACTTTATTACTTAGGTTACATATATTTGAAATAAATAAATTAATTAATTAATAAATAAAGTTTACTAAATCTGAGAAATGACTTAGCTAGTTTTGTAGTAAGTGCCATTAATATTACTTAAATAATATTTAAATTTAAAAGTTTAAAAAAAAAAAAAAAATTGTAATTTATATATACTTTGATATGGAAAAATAATTTTACTTACTATGAGTAATTTTCCTTCTGTTATAAAGAAATATAGTCTATTAAAACTAAACAATGAAAATATTTTAACATTTTAAAGTTGTAATTTTGAAATTGTAATTAAAATTGTAGTTAAATTGAATGAATTCTAACCTAAATTTCTTTTAAATAATACTACACGCACTAAAAAGAATAAAAAAAAACACCTATAGTAAAATAAAATTAATATGAAATGCCATAAGATGTAAGCTTTTGAATGACCCATGTCCTTAGTACTTACATGAGAAACATTATAATACTAGGTTTATATATAAAATAAAAGTTTACTAAATCAGTGAAATTAAGTAACCATTTTTGCCGTCACAGAAAAAAATAAAAAAAAAAAAAAAAAATGTAACCTCATATACATACTTAAACTTGATGTTAAAATAATCCTGCATAATATAATGGATTCTAATACATTTAACTGTCCTTAAAAAGAATATAGTAAAATAAAAATTAAAAAGGAGAATATTTCAAATCGTAGTTAAATAAAAAGTATTAGGAAAAAAAAAAAAAAAACCCGAAAATCTTTAAATTTAATAAATGACGTTGAAATTTTTTTACCGTTAACAATTTAAAAAAAAAAAAAATTCAGACGACATCCATTCAACTGATGTCAGGTTTCATTGTAAAATACATCCCTACCCCTTACCAAATTGTAGCTAATAACTGATACAATGATACTGACATAAGGAAAATCTAGGCATCCCTTGTTCAATTTAAGTAGAATATTCTGTAACCATGGAAACGTGATTTTAGCTGTGTCTTTAAAACCCGGTAATTTTTAAAAGTTACTCCAAAATTCGCTTGAAGATGAAATGGAACTAATGCTTTTAATTTAATTGCAAAATTAAATTCGGGGTTTTTAGCTTCTATTTTTGAAACATGGTTGGAACTGTGTAGCGAAAAAAACCATATTTTAAATCAATTAATTTATAATATTAATGCTCTGTAAATTTACATTGAGCACTATTTTGTAAAAATAAAAATATCTATAAGAACACCGGATTTTATATCTTACTGTTCCTTCTTTTTATTTATATACAGACTTTTAGGTTTTTGAATGTTTCACTGATATAGCTCTGCTGATTAGTGACCGTTAAAACATAAACTGCCATTCTGTACAGTAGTTAACAAGGTCTTGCTTTTTCAATGAGAGGAATCAAACGAATTTTTTAGAAATGTTATACTACTATTTATTTTTTAAATATTTTGACAATTCGCCCAGCTCTCGAAACAGAAAAACAGACAAATGTTAAATAACCGAAATTAAATAAAATTAAATCTTTTAGCTTAATATTTTTCATAGCGGATGTAACAGCAAAATTGTCCAAATCGTATAACAGCATAATTGTTCATCACACAAAATGTTTAATATCTAAAAAAAACACTAAAATAATTTGGTTTCTAGGACCAGTTTTTCAGTTAAGAAGTTTAGCCATCTTGACACATTTTATCGTAAGAATCATTTAAAAAACTCTTTAATTTATTCAGCTAGAAAGATAACAGTCTAAATCGTTTGGTGTCAGCCCCACTGTCTTCTCACTGTCAATGGTGAGAGGAAAAAGATCATACTGGCCTTCAGTAATGGTACCAACATTCATATTCTGGCATCCATCTTCAATGTCCATTCAAGAGCAATCAAGAGAATGGTGAATAAGTTTTAAAAAGAGGGAACAGTAGAGAGGAAAACCGGATCAGGAAGTCACAAGAGGAAGAGGGATCATCATTTCAACTTAGAGCTAAAGAGATAAATTAGAAAAGATCCAAGATCCAACTGAATCCATAAGACGTTTGGCGCGTAAGAGAGGATTTTCATCGATGACAGTCCAAGGAACAGTGAAAAAAACTTGAAAATGAAATTGTACGTGAAACCAGTGAGGCAACATGTTACTCCAGGACAGAAAGTTAGAAGGTTACAGCAGGCGCCAAGATCATCTGTAATAAATTGTAAAGTGATCCTGGAATAATATATATATATATATATATATATATATATATATATATATATATATATATATATATATATATATATAACCCGTCATGAGCTTCCAATTCTTAGCTATGATTAATTAATGATGAACATGTCATTTTCGTTTATGATAGATTTAATCACGATTCTTCTGTTAAGGGTGGAGAGTAATTATACATTCTCATTGCTCAAACTAGAATACAATAGTGTTATAAAAACCTCGGAAATTCCAGTAAGATATCTTTAATCATTTCTAATATACAACGTTTCAAATTCAGTCATTAATTGCCAAATGGACAATTTTGCTTTTACACGATTGGGACAATTTTGCTGTTATACCTGCTATATCAGAGTTGTTTTGTAAAGCTTATAGCTTTTCACACACACACACACACACACACACATATATATATATATATATATATATATATATATATATATATATATATATATATTGGTTTGGAAATATTTGGGCTGATAATTTCTTCCTCATGCCGTTACACACACACACACACACACACACACACACACATATATATATATATATATAATTTATTTTTATTTACAAGAACTATTTTGTACATTTCTTGCGGTTATTTTTTCAGACAGTTTTTTTCGGTATTATGTACCATTTTAGCAATCGAGCAGAATTATGGCCGAATTAGCCAAGTCCGACTCAATATATACATATTCACACTCACACACACACACACACACTCTCTCTCTCTCTCTCTCTCTCTCTCTCTCTCTCTCTCTATCTTTCTCTATCTTTCAATCTTTCTCTCTTTGAATAATCGATAACGTCCTAAATTGTTGTAATTAGCAAGATTTTGGAAAGTGGGGTCAGGTGGTGAGGGAGAGGATTAGCGTTCTGTGTTTGGGGCGGATCGAAGGCAAAGGAGGTTCAGAGTAGCGAGATTAATCGGTCGTAATTATCGCGAGGTGGAAAATGACTGTCTGTTGACGAAATAATTTCAGGTTTACACCACCGCAATCATCAACACCACCGCCGCCACCACCACTAAATGGAAGTGTAAATCTGGTTTTGTATATTGATTGTTTACCTGACGTTTTACTATTGTTTATCGGTCAGGAGAAGAGATGGTTGGCAAATGACAGAATCAAGAAGAGTGAGCCCCCATCTGACTTACCCGTGTGGCAAATTTCAGGTTACACCTGATGTGAATTACCCAACGGTGACTTAAGGCCACGTTCCATTTATCCGGCGGTAGGATTCAACCGATTTCAAATTACCATTGGCGTAGCTTGATTGCGATTACAATATATACATTACGATTTCAGAGAACTATTTATTTTAACATGGACATAATCATATACTTGCGTTGGAAATATTAAATAATGCTATGTAAGTTTGCTTATATCATCTAAGTTGCCCATATCTATCTATCTATCTATCTATCTATCTATCTATCTATCTATCTATCTATCGATCGATCATTCTATCTATCTTTCTCAGTCTGTTCATTAGCTATCTATCTATCTAAGTTCGCTCGTAGCCATTTATCTAAGTTTGCTCGTATCTATCTATCTATCTATCTATCTATCGATCTATCTATCTATCTATCTATCTATCTATCTATCTATCTATCTATCTATCTATCTAATGGTTGCTCTTATCTCTCTATCTATCTATCTATCTATCTATCTATCTATCTATCTATCTTAGTTTGCTCATAGACATCAATCCATCTATCTATCGATCTATATATCTGTTTGATCATATGCAAGTTTGCTTATATACATATATCTAAGTACCTCATATCTATCTATGTTTGCTCATATCTATCTATCTATCTATCTATCTATCTATCTATCTATCTATCTATCTATCTCTAGATAGCTATCTGTGTAAGATTACTCATATCTATCTAAGTTTACTTCTATCTATCTATCTATCTATCTATCTATCTATCTATCTATCTATCTATCTATCTATCTATCTATCTGCATCTGTTTATATCTATCTTTCTTACAAGTTTTGACCGCTATTTCAATGTGTTCCTATCTATCTATCTATCTATCTATCTATCTATCTATCTATCTATCTATCTATCTATCTAATGAAAATGTGTAACGAAAATGTGTAAACGGTTTGCAGAACAGGGATGACGAAAGATAGTGAAAAAGAAAACTTACTAAGAGCGACAAAGGAGAGGATGTTGGTCAAAGTAATTATCGACTTTGCCTTTGGCGGCACAGAGGTGAAACAAAATAGACATGATTTGCCCAGTACTTCACCATGTGGCTGCACCTTCAAATCGTCAGGCAGGTTTCATTGACGATCATAATTTCTTGTGATTTACATGTGTATAAAGGTATTTTATTATGATATTGTAAATATGAACCAGACAGATAGTTAAATAGACACCTTCAAATGGTGTATGAATCAAGCTTTTTCAGCTGGTCCCAATGTTGAGTCATCGGCATAAACAGTACCAGTCCCAAATTGCTTCGGTCTCCCGTTGCGTGGATTCTTGTCCAATACAACTCTACCTTTTCAGATATTAGTAATCCATTCGTGACACACATAACTTTCAATCGGACCTTATATGTGGGCTTCATTATTCGTTTCCTTCGATCCTACTAATGTCTTGCCCAATTTAGAAAGGATCAACTTACAATGCCGTACATGTATCATGTCATGTCCGCCGCCATCTTGTCAGCACAAATGGAGATTGAATACAGTACACACCAAATCGGGTTCCAATTAGTAATTTAGTTTCTTACAAAGAAAAGAGGACACTGGGCATCAATTGCTATTCACCGAGTTAGCCATTCAGTTGCTTTATAACTATTACTTTCAGTTCGCATTATTTTCGTTCACAAATACGTATTTAGGTATCGTCAATATATATATATATATATATATATATATATATATATATATATATATATATATATATATATGAAAATTTCTCCGATTTAACCAGTAGAGAAGACAATATTTATGAATAAAAATGACAATATGAAAAACTAGTAATTGCTGACGCTTTTCGTCCAATGTGGACTTTATCAAATGATATCAAATGATATTGATTTCGTATTTTACTTTGATAAAGTCCACATTGGATGAAACGCGTCAGCAATTACTAGTTTAACTATCGTCATTTTTATTCATATATATATATATATATATATATATATATTATATTCAGTATCGTCAAGTGTGTATATATATATATATATATATATATATATATATATATATATATATATATGAAGAAATATAGTTTTAAGATGTGGTATATTTATGGGATGAAGTGCTCAATATCAGAGTAATTATAAAAGTGAACATTTAAGTCAACACTCAGAGGCGGCAAGCTTTTAATGCTAGAAGTAATCGTCAGGCCGATATATATATATATATATATATATATATATATATATATATATATGAAGACCGCGGTAGTTTTCTTTAATATTGTCTATTACTAAATATCATTCTCTGCGACCTATATACGTATCAATTCTTTTTATAGTTCTACCAAAACTGAATATCTATCTCAGTCTTTTCACTATATATATCTATCTGTCTGTAATTTTCTTTCTCAATTTACTCATATAAAATTGTTCATTTCGAACAGCCACAACCTGTTCTGTTCACGTAATGATCCCGGGCAATACAGAACTCTCTTTCTAACAGGAAATAATCTTTCACTGATTATTCGCCGAGGTTGTTAAAGGAGTGGATAAGCGGCAAGAAGTACAGCCAGACAGTCTGATGTGGTGGGGGAAGGTGTTCGCACTTTTATGAATCCATCTTCCTATTCACCCGTCTTTAAAGAAATAAAAAGCAAGATTTATCGCCCCTGATTCGGCTGGGATGGTCCGTTCCCCGGAGACAAGGCTGGCCGTATAGGATTCGACGAATAATATCTAGACAACGGTAATGATGTCGACATCATTGGTTCACAAAACATCGACAATTTCCGATGACTGATGTTAGAACAATCAATAAACGAGGCCAGAGTAGTAATTGACAAACAATAGGATAATGAGATAGATAGATGTGAACAGAATGAGGTAGACAGATAGATTGATACATAGATGCATAGATAGATAGATACATATATACATAGATAGATAGATAGATGTGAACAGAATGAGATAGATATGAACAGAATGATATATTTTTATATATATATATATATATATATATATATATATATATATATATATATATATATATATATAGAGAGAGAGAGAGAGAGAGAGAGAGAGAGAGATGGACAGAATAAGATAGATGTAGCTAATATATATATATATATATATATATATATATATATATGTATGTATAGTTAAGTTATATATATAGTTAAGTTATGTAATTAGAATGTCTGACGCTTAACTTCTCGAGAGCAACTCTCTGCGGCTTCTCGGTCTCAGGTTGACTGCTGACCTGAGATGGAATAAATACATGGAGTCAATTGCCTCGTCCACTGCAAGGAAAGTTGGCTCCCTGAGCCGCGCTAGGAAGTTTTTCTTCCCGGAGTCGATCCTCCAGATCTACAAATCAACACTTCGCCCTTGCATGGAGTATTGGGTCTAGGTCTGGTGCCCCTTCTGTTTGCCTCGGGGTTCTTGATAGGCTCCAGAGGCGGATATGCAATATAATTGGCCCTGCTCTGGCATCTCGTCTACAGTTACTTTCTTACAGACGCGCCGTCGCCTCTCTCTGTCTGTTCTACAAATACTTCCATGGAAATTGCTCCTAGGAGCTGCATTCGCTGGTTCCCAGACGTCACGAGTTCCAGCGCCTCACGAGACTGGCATCCCGCTCTCACCTCTTCACTGTCGAAACTCCTAAATGTAGCCGTCTCTTCTACTCTAATAGCTTCATGTCTCGCACCTCTCGCCTGTGGAACTTCCTTCCCTTTTCCTGTTTCCCTGTGAGCTATAATCTCCAGCTATTCAAGTGTAATGTCAATCGACATCTCCAGTTGCCTTGATCTATCCACTACCCTCATCCTTTCTTCTATCACTCCTATCTGATCTTGCTCTAAACTTTCTGTAACCCCTTGCGTCCTAGTGGCTTCCCGCCTTGCTTGGGGTGAAATGCTTAAAAAAAAATGTTTAAATGTAGACATAAAAAGAGCTTTAACTAAATATATTTAGAAAGGAAAATATGTATTTTTAGTTTTGGAAATGATATGTACACATGAGTACGATAGATAAATAAATGTGAACAGAATGATTATATATATATATATATATATATATATATATATATATATATATATATAGAGAGAGAGAGAGAGAGAGAGATGAATGAACATAATGATATAGATACTACATAGATAGATAGATAGATAGATAGATAGATAGATATGAACAAAATGAGATAGATATGAACATAATGATATATATATATATATATATATATATATATATATATATATATATAGATAGATAGATAGATAGATAGATAGATAGATAGATAAGAAAAGTGTAGAATAAAGGTGATAATTTTCGCACAGAATATGAAGACGAAAGACAGTGAAACAAGTTAAAAATATTGAGTAATAAGGAGAAACTATCAGAGAGACAGAAAGAATGTGAAAGGGAGAATAAACTGATAGATAGATAGATAGATAGATAGATAGATAGATAGATAGATAGATAGATAGATAGATAGATCATGGAAAACTAGCATAGAGATAATTTGAAGACTTAGATAGATAGATAGATAGATAGATAGATAGATCCACAAATATGAACTGAGATTGAGAGAGAGAGAGGAACAGACTGAAATAAATAGAGAGAGAGAAAGAGAGAGAGAGAGAGAAAGAGAGAAATGAACAAACTCAGATAGATAGATAGATAGATAGATAGATAGATAGATAGATCATGGAAAACTAGCATAGAGATAATTTGAAGACTTAGATAGATAGATAGATAGATAGATAGATAGATAGCGAACGAGAGAGAGAGATTCTAATAGATGCCGATTGTATTGTATTTCTTTATGATTTATGAACACTTTGTCTGTCATTTAAAGCCGAAATAGTTTGGGGTTTTTGAGAACATTTCTTTTATGATGCGAGTGACTATTTTTGAGGGTTGGATAAGAATAATGATTTTTCCAGATAGATGTTCTACTATTTAACCGATATCTTTGGGGAGGAGATGTATCCACACCATTCCCAAGTGTGTTTACGCATAAGTGAATGTAACGAACCCGACTGGAATTCGAACTCAACACTCCTGTTTCTGATTCTGAGCCGCTATCCATTACAATTCAATTCGAATATTCACTTGTTATGAATATAGTGAGACAGAATGCTCGGCGGGAAAAGAGAGTTGCTGGTAAAAAGAAAGAAAAATAAATTAAAGAGAGAAAGGCAGAGAAAAATAAAGCTGATAAGTATTAAAAAAAGAAGAAAATTGAGATTTTTTCTTGTTTTATGAATCGTATTATGGCTGTCCACTGCTTCCTATCTTTGGTAGCTCTTAGTAGGTACCTCCACTTTTTCGCTGAAAAATAGCATCGAATGATGAAAAATGGCCCAAAACTTAATAAAAACAAAGTTCTATCGTCAAAATGTTTATATTATTATTAAGAAGAAAGGCCAATGTATCTTTTTATTATTTTATTAAATCTTTTTAATCCTTTCTATCATGTTCGAAAATTTGGTTAAAAATCTTGTTTTTTTTGCGTTAGCGCTCGACGTAATATTTACGATTAGCGTCTTTTTCAGGTGAAAAGCACACTGATTTGGAAAATCTTATAAAAATCAACTAAGTGCCGGATTTTAATGAAACTTTTTGGACTTATTCAGAAATGAAAAAGATGGATTCTGAATTTTTTTTTTTTAAATCGGTATTTTTTTTA